>JAHXMU010026670.1:33477-56226 GCA_019455685.1 Philornis downsi
GCAAGGCCGCTTTGGGGGGACGAGACTGGTATGTATGTATGAGAAGAGTGTTGCTCCTGCCTCCTCCCCCCACCCCACACCTACATCGCACCTGTGTGTCCCTTTTTGTTGCTGTTCCATCTTCTCTACCACCACATACATTCTATATCTTCCTACACACTTTTCTTCCCACTGTCTTATCTCGCCTTTTGGCCAACACAGCTTCTGCGTCTATCGCCTTTCTGTCTGTATTTCATTCCGAATTTGTTGTAAGACCAGAGAAATCTGAAAACTATATAGAAAATGTGTTTTTTTCTTTTCGAATACTTACAGGACAGAGGTTCCCAAGCCAAGTGCTGAACGTCTGTAGTCAGAACCGGCCGCAACAAAATTGCTAGTCCAACCCCCGGCCACTTCCGTAGGCACCAAAAATATTCATTAAACAAAACAGAAATCGAAAATTGCAAAATATAACAAAGAAACGACGATGATGTCAATTGCCGGGTGTTTGTGAAAAAAAAAAAAAAATAAAATACGACGAAAACTATCGCGGAAATGTATTAATCGAAACTTGAGCATTAACAAGCAGACAGTTTGGTGATTAACGATTCCATGGGTGCTCCGGAACAGGTACACCCAGTAATTGCTTTTGTCACTTTGCAAGCTCTTGACTACTCTGGGTGAACTTGTTTGTCGCTGTTGTGTCGTCACAGAGAATATCAGTCGATCTCCGACGGGAGAGGCTGTTGGGCTGCACCGGCGGTAGGGCATCCTCGAGTGCTTCGGCACTACTTGCACGTACTGCTTAGATTCGAATTTAACTCCTCTAATAGCATTACCATTAGCCGCAGCGTCTGGAGCCACTTCCAATGAACGCTTCCGCCATCTAACCGGGTGAGTAACTTACTTAAGATCTTGCAGTTGTCTATGTCCCGGCGTGGCCATCTCACAGAAGTGCCTAGCAAGCAAAAATTGTACTAGCAGTATAGTGTTGCACGTTGTCCAAAGCGGATGAAAAAAGCAAATGCTCCCTCGCTACCTATCTGACCCAGTCGACTTTATAATTTCGCGAATCTACCACAGCAGTAATATCTCACCGTGTGAATACGAGTATGTATGTACATATGGATGTATGGACGGACGTATGTACGTATATATGTATATATGTATGTATGTATGTATATAGACAGAGTGTATCGGTTTCATATCATATCAGTAGTAGTCGTTGTGGTTGTTGCACAACTTGATCCAAATACATAGCCCGACTAGAGAGGTAAAGAAATATTTCATAAATTACCATAAAATAAGGGACACATACAGTGGCACCAGCACACACACATACACATACACACTCATATGCCAGACACACAACTGCTGGTTCTGGGAAGCAAAAGTGTCGAGTGTGCAGTAAATTAAAGTTTGCGAAAAGATATTTGGATACTATGAGTATCGTGATTCCAAACAAACATACACACACGCACACACACAGATACACACAAACACACACACACACACATACACAGCTGCATACTGCACTTGCACGCCAGTAATAATGATGGATCAGCTCTTTCCAGAATCGTCAGGCCCTCTGCTGCTCCTCAGTATGCCGCCCCGAGATTTTTCACTGATTGCTTTAATAAAAATGTTAAAATGGCGTTGCAGTGCTCGCTTGACGCTTCTTATGCCGCTTCGCATCGATATCCCACGCGATTTCAATTTCAAGCATTTTTTTTTTAATGTTCCCCTTTTCCCCTCGACTTTTGTGTGCCATCGTCGTCGCTTTTATTAAAACTTTGTCCTCCGCAAGCGGTAGCGCTAAAGAGAACCACATGTTTTGACTGATTTCAAACTGCCCGACCACCCCGTACGCGACCCCACAAAGTGTTTGCCTGGATTCCGATTTAATATGCGCGTTGAAGGCGGCGCTCTCAGACACTCGTATGCATTGGCGAGAACAACGGCTGTGGCGAACGGGCAAGGGGATTGATGCCATTAAATTGTCACCAGCATCTGAACAGAGTTCCTCTTCAGGAATTCTCGAGTACTTTTGAATTTGAAAGATTTTATAACCTTTTTACATCTACTAAATTTAGATGGGCGCAAGCATTTCAGTTTAGTGTTCAGTTGGTTTCAACTATGGCGTTGATGACAATTCTTTTGTACATTTAGATCAAAATACAATATATGTTATTTACTTATGCATGTACGAATGTCCGTCCCGTCCATTGAATCTTGTGTGAATGTGCGTTTGTGTGCGGATGCGCCGCCAACCTTCCCCTTTGCACGACGGCCGCTTGAAATGTCTTGGAGACAAGAACGACGGCGTCTTGTGGAAGGGGCTTCGGGTGATGTCACAAGTTCTTTGCACTCACTCTACACTGATTAGATAGATGTCTTGACCTCGAATTGGGCAAATATAGATTGTTGGACTCACTGACTAACTGACCAGGCGATGCTTTGTGTTTGACAGCGATAAATAATGCTCTCTCTCTTTTTTGGATTCTACTCTTGTAATTTGGAAACTCGATGTCGCAAATATCCTTAAATGGAAAGTGTCAAGACTCGGCACAAATGACCAAATTCATCATTTTTTTTTTTTTTTTTTTGTGTTTTTGGTTTTTCTGAGTGGAAGCCAAAGAGCCACATTTGTTCACACACAAGTGTGTCCCAAACAAACTTGCAACAAACACAAAACATAAACGATGTTGCGACATAACTCGTTGCGTGTGTGAGTTTTATTCGTTTGATTCTTGTTGCAACAACCTCTTCTGAAATCACATTTTTTACACTGGGAGTTTCAGAAGTTTATATTGGAAATATGAGTGCGAGGTATAAATTATATACAGCTGCGGCCAAATAAATAGCACCAAGACTAATAAAAAATATATGTAGACTAGTAGTTTGCAATAGTGTTTACCGATTATACAGGGTGGGCCATATGAGTGTTGGCGATTTAATTCTTCAAATTCTCGGTAACGCGTGGCGCGAGGTGGAGGGGGGATATGTTGTTCGCTGCGCCGCTTCCTGGAAATTTAGTCGCCATGGAGCCGTACACGGGAGTGCAGCGTGCATTTTGTGTCCGAGCGTATTACGAAAACAATAAATCAGTGATTACTGCACAACGTTTGTATTGGCATGAACACGGTTTACACGATTTAAGTGAAGTTCCAAGCGCCAATGTGATACGAAAATGGATCAGAATGCTCGAAATAACCGGTACCAATTACGGTTCGTGGTCGCCCAGTTTCTGCAAGATCAGCCGACATTGTGGAGCGTGTTTGTGTTTCAGTTCAGCGAAATCCGCAACAGTCAACACGTAAGAGAAGTCAGTCTTTGGATGTCAAAAGAACAACTTTACGACGAATTTTGAAACGTGATTTGCATTTGAAGGCTTATTAGATTCAGATAGTCCAAGAATTAAAACCCGATGATGCCAATAACCGACTTAACTTTGTCAATTTGATGCTAGAGCGGTTCAACAATTTCAACAACGCGATTTTTAGTGATGAGGCCAATTTTCACCTTAATGGCCATGTGAACAAGCAAAATAGTCGGTTCTGGTCCGAGACTAATCCCCGACGCTTGCATGAACGTCCACTTCACAGCCCTAAGCTTGTCGTGTGGGCTGGGATAACGTCAACCGGTATTATTGGACCATACTTTTTTGAGGACGAAAGAGGGCATGCGATGACGGTTAGAGCGAACAATTATTGCAACATGCTAGCAGACTTTTTGGTGCCAGCTTTGCAAGAACTTCAAGGCAATACCTCGAGGATGTGGTTTCAACAGGATGGGACCACATGCCATACGGCTAGGGTATCCATAGAGCTGCTGAAAAATGTTTTTCCTGGAAAACTCATTTCGAACAGGAGGGATATTGAATGGCCCCCACGTAGCCCCGATCTCTCTCCATTCGTTTATTTTCTATGGGGCTACCTCAAATCAGTAGTCTACGAGAATAATCCGACCAATTTACAGCAGTTGAAGAGGAACATTATTCAGGAAAGTAACAAAATACCGAGAACAACTTTTCAACGAGTTTTCCAAAATTTGCGACTTCGGTTCCAAGAGTGTCAAGCAGCGGAGGGAAGTCATTTGGACAACATTATTTTTTTAAAAATACAAATATATTTTTTTTATGTTTCGTAGACACTTAGGAGACTGTAAAACTATATTGAATAAAAAACATTAAATTTTCTTTTTATTTTGATACAAAATTTTAACTTTTTTCAAAAGAACTTAAACAACAATCGGTCAAAATAGCACTTCAGTTCAATTTTTGGTAATACTTAGTATACACTTAACTAAGCACAAATTAATAAAAAAAAACAATATATTATGAATTCACTACTTCTGAGCATTATTTATTTATTATAATCAATACTTCGTGGCATTACCTTTATTTACAACAACCTCTGCGCAATGCGTGTTGGTATTGAATTAACCAGATTTTGCCAACGTTCCACCGGAATTTCGTTCCATATTTGCTTTATCGCGTTTCTAAGCGCTCCATTGCTCGTTGGTTGAATTCAAGCAACTCCTGTTTTAATATCTGTCCATAAATTCTCAATGGGCTTGAGGTCTGGGCTCTGGGCGGGCCACTCCATCACATTGATATTATTGTCTTTAAACCACTTTGTTGCAAATTTGCTGATGCATTTAGGGTCATTATCTTGCTACGGCATTTCGTCTCAAGCATAGCGCAGCATAACTTCTTGAAGGATATTAACATAAATGGTTTTATTCATTACGCTTCCTATCCATAATAAGAGAAGCATGCCCATACCATTATACTACAGGGTGGTGCAATAGAACGTGCATATTTAAAAAATAGATTAAAAAATAAATACAAAAGGTATGGTTAAAATAAATCTAAGGCATTGTAGAGTAATAAATGGAGTTTTTTTTTTTTAAAATAACATCATCTAAATGGTGACCCTCTCTACGACGGCACTCCTCTAACCGCAAACGAAAATTATTGAAAACTTTCTTCAGTAATGCTGGTGTAATGGCTGCCATTTCACCACGGATATTCTCCTTGAGGTGAACGATGTTTCTTGATTATTACTGTAGACATTGTGTTTGAGGTATCCCCACAAAAAAAAGTCAAGAAGCGTAAAGTCTGAACTACGTGGGGGCCATGGGATATCACCTCTTTTCGAAATCAGTCTGCCAGGGAACATCCGCCTCACCACCGCCATGGAGTCATTTGATGAGTGACAGGTAGCTCCGTCTTGTTGGAACCAAGTTCTGCAATTCACTATTCTTGAACTTTCAATTTCTGGAGCCAAAAATCCGTCCAACATCTCAACGTTTTGGCCCCGCGCATTTTCGAAGAAAAAAGGACCAATTATTCCTCTGCCAGAGATTGCTGCCCATACTGTTACTTTAGGACTATGCAATGGTTTCTGGTGTTTGATTTTGGGATTTGCACTGTTCCAGTAACAACAATTTTGACGGCTTACGAACCCATTCATAAGGAAATGAGCCTCGTCAGAGAAAAGGATATTGTCAAAATTGGAAAATCGATTAAACATTTCATTAGCAAATGCGAGCCTTGCTATGAAATCAGACTCTTTCAATTCTTGTGTTAATTGCAGCTTATATGGATGCAGTTTAAGATCCAATGTTAAAATTCGTTGCAAACTTCGTCGCGATAATTGTAAGACAGACGATCTCTTGCGAGTCGACATTTGTGGATTTCCTCGTACTGACTCCATAACTCTCTCAACATTGTCTTCGGTCCTAGATGTTCTTGGGCGACCATTTGCTTGTGGTTTAAATGTTGAACCGGTCTCTTCAAAACGCTTTACCCATATTTTAATTAAATTAGCACTCGGAGCTTCACTGATTCGCCGTAGTCTATATTCAGCACAATATAGTCGCCTAGTTGCAATATATGAACGAAAGTTCCCGTCGAAGTGATTCATAACGATTAAAACTCCATGAGCCCGCCAACCCACGTTCATGCGCCACCCTGTATATATATATTTTTTTTCTTTTTTCTCTTTCATCTTAAAATATTGTAAATAATGCAATATTCGCAGTAATGCTAACTCGCCTCTATAAAGTCTACAAGACGCTGACGCTTTAAACTAATACTAATTTGTTTTGGTTTAAATTATTAAATATTGTTTTATAACTATCAATATTTAAAGCAATAAAGAAGGAAAAAAATATGCCTTCTTTAATAAATATTTAAATGCTGCACCATCTTTGTCAAAAGCCTTGACAAAATTCTTAAAAGGCCCAATTTTATGTGCAGAGGCGAAAGAACAACGTCATTTGGATCAATTAATGGTTTAGTTGAAACGTTTTGTTTTCCTGGTGAATTCTCAGTTTTTTTTACCACTCTGTTCTGACGTAATGATGACATGTAGCGCGACTATCCCATAGACAAAGAAAACAATAATATTTTGTGAAACCTCCTTGCGTACCAGTCAACAAACCAGTGACCTATAAAAATAAATTTAAATCACACACTTTAAGGTTACCACAGATGTTCCATTTATCATCGTTGTATTTGAGCAATGTCAAAGTTTCAGTCATTGATTCGTAATTTTCCTTTATATTAACGGCATGAGCAATTGGCATGGAAGATTTTTCATTCCCATTATGCGAAAGAAGAGCCTTTAAAGTGTACTTCAATACATCAATAAATAATTTCCATTCAGTTTTGGCTGGTTCATTTTTTGAAATAAACCATCAACATCAGTACAGTACAGAATAGAGTGTTTCTTTTGAAAATATGCAGTCAATTCCAACCTTCTATCTCTATAGATTGTTACTTTTGTGGCATCTGCAAAATGTTTCCACTGCTGCATACGTGAATGTAGTAATTCTGCGTCTTGCTTCGTTAAATGTAAATCTCGAATTAGATCATTCAGCTCAGCTTGAGTCACTAAATGGCGTTCATCATCAGAAACTACCACTGCTGGTGAAAGATGTTTCGGACTCACCGCTCGTAGCATTGGTATTGACTGGTAATGGATCATTTGGTGGACGTTGAACTGGTTTGGAAACCGAAAGGACATTCATATTGAATCCAGCAACTTTTGTTATACAGAAAGTACTGGAGTTGAAAAATCGAAATAGATTTTTTTGACCACTTGTATAGAACAGTTCTGCAACTATTGCAAAACATTGTCGGTGTCCACGATTTGTTCAAGTTTCTGACAGCAGAACCAAAATAATATAAATATGCATATTTTATTGATTCTGATATAGCATATCCTTGTTTCCAACCAAATTTTCACCACACAAATAGCAAAAATAGCTTGAATCAGTAACGCACGATCTGCCTGGCATGCTTAAACGTTACTATTATGAAGATTTAGAATGAATGTGAACTTCTGTCAAATTAATAATTGTGAAATTGTAGTGTCGGTATTGACTGTTTTACAGTATTTTCTGCCAGTAAAAAATGAACAAGACGTGATAGCCCAATTTTTATGCCAGATTCGAATTCAGCGCATCCAGATTAGTTAAGAAACATGCTTCGTTTCTGCAGTCAATGTTTTTTTTTTTCAAATTTGTGGACCAGTGAAATCCACAGTTATACCTCCACCTATTCCAAGAAATGTTTTGTGTATAATTTGTGGATGTCAGTGGTAATGGATTTATTTGTTTCGGTCGACCACGCGTAGATTTTAATGCCGTTAAATTCTCTCCAGAAATCCCAGTGCTAGGCAGTGCGATTAGTGATTGTATTAGGAAATGCCTAAACTGTAGGAATGTCGTTGATTTATGAAACTGTTGATAGATAAAGTTGGAATTCTAAACATATAAAAATGTAAATGAAATGAAATGTACTAAACACTTGGTACGACTGCCGAACATTATCGCCGCCGTGAACGGCCGTTATAGCCGTCATTTGACTACAAATGTCCAAATGTTTCGAAGCGTTAAGGCGTGAGAAAACGCATAAAAGGGTCAATAAATATGCTGTCTGGCTGGCATGCTACACCTTCTTTTTTCGATGTATTACTCAGTAATTAACAAGTGCACGCGTTAGTACACTTCGTAATGGCGCTGTTCTGTTTTTTACTGATTAAAATGTGCCTGTATATCGCCAAAGATCGGACGGCCATAGCCGTCATTTGTAGCAACGTGTTAAGGTTTATGTTGCGTGATTTTATAGTCGTCATTGCGGCGGCTTTATTTTAAACGAATTTGTAGCGCCGAAATACAGGGGTCGTGTGAAGGTGAAGTGTTAACAATCCTGTTTGTACTTACTCAATTTTGAATTTTCTATTTAAAGACTTCAGTACTTTGTGAAAAGCAATTCAAATTTTAAGAAAAATATGTTATTCTTCGATGTAGTCGCCTTTAGTTCGACTACATGTATCTGAAACCCTCAACTTAATGAGGACTAATTTTTGATTGCAGAAACTCGAAAAACATCGCAAGCATTCGCTAATGAGAAACATTGGCAAAACTTCCTTTCGTTATTTTTATTAAAAAAAACCATCGGCTTTCAAACAACATTACCTTAACGTAAAACAAATCAATATTAACAAAACTATAGCAAATTTATTTGGTAAAGCTTCGAGCGCTGATCCCTGTAGTAACTATTCTGAGCGAAGTGAAATATGGGTTATTCTACATCATAGTAGACCTTTCCAAAGGCATCTGTGGCCATTTTACAATTGACTTTCTAACATTGTTTAAGAACATTACAATCAAATCCGTTATGTGTTGGCGTGAAAATTGTAAGCCAACAAAGAAACAACACATTCAATTGCAGAAATTATGTTTGGTCTCGGATAGTGCTTTATTATTTCTATTTAATTCTATTCAAATTAATTAAAAACTGCAGTAATGCATCGCATAAACACCGATGCATACGAGAAAATAGCACTGAGTTGTGATTTCCTCGCATGTTGGGAACAACAATAGCATAAGCAATGAGAATACACGTTCGTAGTTGTGTGCCGGCCTGTTACTTTGTGGCCGGCAAAGACAACAGCACAACATTTCGTTGGTACTCGGTCTTGGTGCCTTTGCTAGGCTGGGTCGTTTTTTGATGTCGTTGTCTTGAATGAATAATCTGACTACCTGTTGCAACATACGCGGCCGGTACATTCCCATCCACAGAAATGCACACAAACCTTGTAGCGTACGGTTGTGTGTACGGTTTGTGTTCTTTTACGAAAGCACCATACATACTTGCAGTGTCCTGCACAGTGCTGCCATCAGTGAATATAGAAATTACACATGGGATTTCCAAAATTACAAATTCCCACGAAAATCTGAGAAGCCGTATTTGAGACTGAAATTACTATTATATTTTTACTCGAATTGCAACCGATTTCGAGTTTTTAGTATTCTTCAATAACCATGCCCACAAATAGGTTGATCCCTTTAGATAGTATAACAATTGCTTGCAAAGAGAGTGTTAAAAGCAAACATGTTCGAAAAGTTAATTTTTTCTGAAGTGTATATTTGGCTACTTTCGAACGAATCTAAGATTAAGAGGCTTTTTCATGCAAAATGATAGTTTCCTGACTTTGTCGGTTTAAAGCGAGTTAATAAAACGTATTAAAAACTATTACAGAAATTTCAGCCAGGTAAACTGACGTACATATACCTTCACCCAATGTCTTTTTTGCGCTGGAGCAGAAAGGTAAGGTACGGCCGCGGACCCTATCAAAAAACCACAAAAAAAGTTGGGAAAAATTTTCTTTATTTTTCAATATAATCTGCTCTTAGCTCGATAGCTTTTATAACCTGTTAATAGTAAGAATTGCCAAACTCCTTAAAATAGCCATCGAGCACAGAATTCACCTCTTCATTGTTGGCAAATCTTTTGCCTTTGAACCATTTTTTTTTAAGTTTGGAGGTGGAAAATAGTCCGAGGGAGCTAAATCTGGCGAATAAAGTGCGTATTGAAACAATTCGAATTTTAATTCATTTACTTTGGTCATCCCAAAAGTAGATGTGTGAATGAGGCCTTTTTCCATAATTTCATCACCAAAACGGTGCAGTAAATTAGCATATTATTTGCCCTTGATAGTTTTTCTTTTCTGAAGATAATCAATAAAACTAATCCAATGCGTACCCCAAAAAACAGACGCTGTGAACTTACCTGCAGATGATGCCTTTTTTGAGCATGATTCTCCCATTCCTGTCCACTGCTTTGACTGTTCCTTTGTCTCAGGTGTGAAGTGGTGAATCCATGTCTCATCCATGGTTATAGATCGATGCAAAATCGGCTTTATTGCGGTAAAACGTCGCCAAAAACTCTACTGAAACATTTTTTTATTGAAAGCAAGCGCGGCACCCATCTTCCACACAGCTTTCTCATCCTCAAATCTTCGATCAATATACATATGATGTAAATACTTTTTGAAATGCCCATCATTTCAGCTAGCTCACGCACCTTCAATACAATTTTGTGAATTTTCTAAACTGTGCCTGGTGTGCACACCTCAATTGGTCCACTACTACGGTGTTCGTTTTGGCAGCTCGTACGGCCTCGTTTGAACTCTGCTACCCAATATTTTACAGTCGTAAACGAAGAAGCAGACTCCCCCGGAGTAGAATCTAGCTCGACTTTAATATTGGTTGAACAACTGATGCCTTTCCAATGGAAGTATTGAATTACATAACGGTGACAAATTTTGTTTATGTTTATAAATTCACTGAGATCGTTTACTTTTGATGGCTCAAATAGAAATACTAAAAAACTTAACTGTTGTTTGTTTTTGAAACTTAGAACATATGTTTTATAAGGTTGCCACTTTTCACCAAAATATTTTTTTTTTCAAACTACTGGCACCATATACGTTAGCTCGGCTAGTTTTTTGACCGCTCAAGGAGGTACATCGCAAAATTCTTTTAAAGTTTTCCTCGGAACTAAAGCTGAAATTAAAAGCGAAGTCACTGAAGTCATTCGCTTTAAAATTAAAGATGAATGACTGATGTTTGCTAAATAGATAAATTTGTATGAGTGGTATCCTAAGGGGCGTGACAGTGCAGTCCATTTGCGTTCGCAGGAATGAGTTTACTAAATGCCTGATATGCGCTATGATGTACTGAATTTCCTGTAAATCTGGGAACATTCAGCCATAGTCAAAAGTATTTACACAAATCCAAAATTTGTTAAGTTTTTCTAAAAAGGCTTCGTTTGCTGTTTTAAAGCTTATTTGAATAGTGGTGTTGTCCTTGGAACGAATGGAATGTGTGAAAACAACAAGAAATTAAGAAAACATTACGTTTCATATTAAAGCAACTGTTTGCATTTATGTAATTTTGCGTCAAAAGTATTTGTACACCATACAAATGATTAGTTATGCTTCTGCTTTTAATATGAAATTATTGAAATGGTTAAATCAAAGGAGCCCAAGTATTGAAATACGAGCAGAAATTGTTACCAAATTTAAGAATGATACTTCGGCTTCTGAACTTGCAAAATCTTACGGAATTTTACGGAAACCCATTTACAATTTGCTTACAAAAAAAGGAGACTAATAGAAATTTGTCCTGTAGAAAAAGGACTGGACGGAAGATAGTTGCAAACCTTAGAAAGAACAGAAAATTAATGACAGTCATAATAGAGAATCCATCATTGAGTCCTATTGCCGTCGCAGCAAACTCGGAATTATTAATTTTAAAATAAATAATTGAATCTGCGGTGCGACGGAGATTAAAAAGCATGAAAATTAAAAAAAATATGTTGTCCACCAGGTGATTGACATAAGTCGGACCAAACCAATCTGGACACTTGGATAATGACCATTTATTTATTTCCACGCTTCAAGAAAAGAAAAATACAACCAAGAGAATTTTTTCCAAAACTGTAATCGGAAATACTTAGATATTATGAAGCAATGTAATATACGTGCAATGTACGTTATTCCGATTTCAGTGTTGGAAATTAATAAAAAAAGTGATTTGAATTAAATTGATTTCTCTCAGCGATAGATTGTAGAGAGATAGAGATTGTAGAGAGATTCTCTCATTTGGGCTGACGCAACGAGAGAAGCGAAGTAAATTTAGTACATCAGCAAAAGAAATTTGCAGAGTAAAGGCTTCTAAAATCAGTTAAAATATAATAGAGTCTTTTCGCCAAAGACTTCCATCAAGATATCGTCCGTAGGAAACCGTTCATATCTAAAATCATCCGGAGGAAACGAATCCATTTTGGTAAAGAATGAATAAAAATGGCACCAGAATTCTGGGAAAGATCTTATTTTTCGACAAAAGCATGTTTTCCATCTTTGGCATAAAAGGGGAAAAAATTAGCTTGACGGAAGAAAATTTGGGGACCGTAGCGTTACGTTTGGTTCATCCCCCAGCGCTAGTTCTGCTTACCAAAAGTGGCCCACTGGACAGATTATATCACAACCACAATCTTCATACCAAGAAATGTGAGGTTTCTGACCGCGAAACACGGCGGTAGAGATATTATGGTTTGGGGGTGAATGTCAGCTAAAGGGACTGGAAAATTGGCACACACGCAATGGGTCAATATGGCTATTTGAATATTTTAAAATGAAATTTACATCAAAATGGGCAACAGTTGAATCTGAGTTAAGACTTTTTGTTTCCCACGAGATGATCCTATGCATATGATGCAAAACGTAAAATTGTGGAGTTGTACTATATAACTCTAAACATCAACTGAATTCCTCTAGTCAGTCACTGGATCTGAGCCCCACAGAACTTTTGTGGGATTCGCGGGAGCGTAAGATATAACATTGAAGGAAATGCTAAAAAGCGTTATTATGAAGGAATGCAACAAGATTAGTGAAGAAGAGCCTTCTAAATTAGTTATATCAACGACAAAACGACTTTCGAAAGTTCTTAGAAGCAATGGATATTCCACAAGTTATTAATAATTTTTATGTGGTGTAAGAGAATTATTTTTTCCCAATAATATTTAAAGTGTATAAATAATGTTTCCGATGAATTTTTTCTTTAGGTTTGTTTATTTTATCTGCAAAAAAGTAATTAGAACAAACAATGTTTACAAAAAATATTGACCGGTTTAATTCAATAACAAATTAATGTTTTGAATTTGTACGAATTAGTTTTAATTTTGATAATGCCAAAGTGTTAAGATTAATAAGCCATGCAAACTATATGAAAATTACACTTGAAATCGGTTACACATGTTAAGCGTAATATCAGATATTGCACATGATGAAATGTGTAATTATTCGTGATGGTGGCAACACTGGTCTTGCAGTAATTTTGTTTTTTTACTCTTGAACAATAACACAAACTGCATATGACAAACGCCTTCCTACTACTATCTGTGCCTGTACGTGCAATTCCTCCCTCAAAATTGTTGGTTCGTCCGTCAACGCTATGACAAAAATCTGCCACTTTGCCCTTTGGTAGAATTTTGTTGCATTTGTGAAAGCGACAAGTTTTACATTTTTCGATTGTTGTCGTTTTTTGATCTCAAAGAATGTGCCTGCCTTTACTCTGCAATTGGAATTTAGTTGTGACACATTTTTCTACGTTCTCACTCGAAAGAAATTTCTGATATGCATTGCCTTTTGAACAGAATGCCTGAAGAATTCCTTGATTTTTATACGTTTCGGCAGCAAGAAACTCATTCGATATCATCATGACACATGTTCGGTCGTACGAGTATGTTGCAAGCATCGGACTAGAGTACTTATCGTAATCGATAGAAATTCGATCCATTTGAACTGATTGCGCCAAGGGTAAGAATAGGAATCGGACGCGTAATAATTGCAGCATGGTCCTGTGTGTGATTGCTGACTGCAACATTGCTGCTGGCTTTATGTCAACGCATATTCTTGTACAAGGAGTAACAACACCCACCCATGTGATATAAATGCAAAGAGTCCTCCCTCTACAAATAGATTTGCAACGCATCGGCATAGGTGGCATGCACCGTGCTGTGGCCGAATGTTCGCCACACCGAGAGACGGAAAACAAGTGTACTAAACACATGTATTGGTCAGTGGTCGGCACTAGCGCCGTCCGTCCCTGGGTCTTAAGATACAGGGCGCCCATACGCCTGTGTCGCCCGGCTGTGGGCAAATTGCCAAGGCGAACAGCAGCCACCTAAGTAAATGAAATGGACCCAAAATGACAACTGACTGACTGAGGACAGAGGACGCAGACCGGGGAATGTCACCCGTCATACTAAGTACAATATCTTCTTGGTCTTTAGATTTGTGCCGCCCGGTCTTAGTAGTGTTGTTACTCCGCTGGCTTGGCACAGATGGTTGCTGCAGCGTCATCCTTGGGATGTTGGCGAAATCTCAGGCGGTCATGGTTAGTCACATGTCTGTGTGGACCTGCGTACGTGTTTGCATGGGCGGGTGGGTGGCGTTCTGTTGTTAATGTGTTATTTACGCTGAACAATCGACTGGCGTTGTATTTGCTCTCAATTTATATTTATTTACAAATCGATGATCGTCCATGGCGTCAATTCCGACCGGCCGTTATTTCGTTCTGTATACTTTACGTTCACGCCCTCATAACTCATGAATACGTAGTATGCCGAGCACCTTAATTGAATTTCTACTATTGTTGTGGTGGCACAACTAAGAAGAAACTTAATTGTATTGCAGCCAAGTTGTTATACTAATCTTCGCCGTGTATCGTATGTGTGTGTCCTTATGGCCGCCTAGTAAGAGATTCTGATCTGTTCGGTATTTGCGTGGGTGCATTTACGGTATTTAGCAAATCATTTGGAAATGGACCTCTAAATTTGTTTATGTGTTGTTTGTGTGTCGTTGACGCTTCTCATGAACTGCATCGTCTTTGATTAATTTATGGATGCGGAAAATCTTTTTAGCATTCGCTTTAATGGTAATCTTTTGTTGTGATTCCACTTAATACCATCATATGGATGGGAACCGAAGCGGTTTACATTTAGACGTGCATAGTCGAACTCCAATGGGGCAAATAATTCTGTGACGACTGTCAACCCCAAAGGCCAGCGATGCTTTCGCTCCGAAAACCTCACAACTCTCTGTGCCATGCCGGCTATTAAAAATAGTTGCTATGGATCTGTCAGATACGCTGACAGACGCGCAGTCTTGTCTAGCGCCATTCCCAAGTGATTTTCGAATTCCACTTTGGCACAGTTGCAGATGTTTTGTTAATTGCCTGTGGATATTCGGAGCGACATTAGTTTCGCACGTCCCAGTAATAGGTAGGCGTCACAATTTTAAAATTGTCAACTACACGACACGGTGAAGGCAAGGCACGACACAACACGGTGTCTGTTGGGCGGTGTAATCCACATTATGAACGTGGACCTTAATTGCCACTGAAAACTTTTTTCCATAAGATTTCTTACCATATGATTTTATTGCGTTTACAGTTTCTCTGACAGTGCCAAAAATACCAATTTGTTATTCTGTCAAGAATAATCTATATACAAACTAATCAATTTATACCATTCGCTTTAAATTGGATAACAACTTCAAGTTTTGTAATACATACAAGGACGATCCCTAAACTAGACGATCTAACAAAGAACGCACAAAAAAGTTGGAAACATTTTCTTTATTTTTCAACATAATTTACTTTTAGCTCAATACAATTTATTCAATAGCTTCTGTACCCAGTTTATAGTAAGAGCTGTCAAAATCCTTAAAATAGTCATCAACTGCAGTTTCCAACTCTTCATTGTTAGTAAATCTTCCACCATCGAACCAATTTTTCAAATTTGGAAATAGAAAATAGGCCGAGGAAGCTTAATCTAGCGAATAAGGTGCGTTATGATGCAACTCGAACTTTAATTCGTTAATCTTACCAGATGTGTGAACTGGAGCATTGTCTGAGATGAAACAGCACTTCCTTTTTCGCTAAATGCGGCCTTTTTCCCATAATTTCATCACCTAAACGCTGCAATAAATTAGCATACTATTCGCCGTTGATGGTTTTTTCCTTCTGAAGATAATCAATAAAAATAATCCCATGCGCATTCCAAAAAACAGACGCCATGATCTTATCTGCAGGTGGAACCGTCTTCGCCTTCCTTGGATACGATTCTCCCATTGTCCACTACTTTGACTTTTCCTTTTTCCAATATACGATGCATGGAACGTTCACACCGGCCTTCGTCATCCATCCTTCATCTATGATTTTAAATCGATGCAAAAATGTGGCGTTATTGCGACCAAACATCGCCGAACAATCTGCTCAAACATTTTCACGGCACTGTTTTTGATCTATTGAAAGCAAGCGTGGCACCTATCTTCCGCACATATTTTTCGTCTTTAAATTTTCGGTCAATATATGATGTATAAATGATGTATACATTTTTAAATGTCTATCAATTCAGATAGCTCACTCACCTTCAGCCTTCACCGATCACCCAATACTATTTGGTGAATTTTTTAACCGTGTCTGCCGTCAACATCATAATTGCTCGACCACTACGGGGTTCATCTTGGCAGCTCGTACGGCCTCGTTTAAACTCTGTTACCCAATATTTTACAGTTGTAAACGAAGGAGCAGACTCCTCCACAGTAGAGTCTAGCTCGGCTTAAATTATGGTTGAACTGAGACCTTTCAAATTAATTCTGTTGTTGGGTGGGAAATATCTTATGTAATCACACATTTTATTATCTGAAACGAATCAGAATCTTGTTATTTGTATTGCCTTTAAAACTCTAAATCTCGTATATTAACCGAATTACATAACCTATTAATAAAAAATTACGCTTTACAAAAATATTCATATGGTCTCTGGTCATAAAAACTCGGTTTGGATAGTTTGTCTTAACAGTGTCTGGCGTCATCTCTATTTTATATCAAATTGGTCGACCAAAATGGTGTTCGTCTTGGCACCTCGTACGGCCTCGTTTAAACTCTGTTACCAAATATTTTACAGTCGTAAACGACGGAGCAGACTTCCCCAGAGTGGAATCTAACTCGGCTTTAATAATTGTTAGACTGAGACCTTTCAAATGGGAATAATATTTACTCTGTCGGTGGGTGGAAAATGTCCTATACAATCTGAAACGAATCAGAATATTGTTGTATTATAGCCTACGGTGTCTGACCATAAAATCTGTTTTATCGGGTTGGACATTTTAAGAACGAAAAGCAAATTTTAGAAATTGTACCTAATGCAACGAAATAAAAAAATGATGTCGACTGAAAGAAGATTAATTGTTTTTTTTATAATTATACATTTGAGAATCGACTTAAATTTGTAATGCATAAAGTATACAACAAACTCACACTTGTAGTTTCAACTTATAAAATTCAGTTCAAATTACATTTTTTTTAGCTTTTTTCGCGAAACTTTTGGCTTTTTCTCATTACAAAGTTCTGGCAACGCCGGCCCTGATACACGTTAGAATTTAACGGAACACTTAGCTAGTTACGACATAACCTAATAATAATAGGATTATTCTATTCCTAATAATAGTGAGGATTATTCTAGCAATGTTATAGCATAATTTTAAACTTTCGGGAGTCCTATAACATGCCGAAATTCTAAGAGAGACTATATTGATGGTCGTAAAGTCGGCCAAAGAGATGTATACTTCATTACATCTTTCAGTTTCAGTCAGAAACCAAATTCCTTTTAGTTTTTTAGTTGGTTATGGTTATGATTTTTAGAAAAAAAAGTCATCGAAATGGAATTCAAACGCAACAGTGATATCGCTTTGTGCTTGGCTGGAAAATTGCAACCAGCTGTAGTTAGTAAGCTAAAACATTTACGTGTGAACAAAGTGTTTGCTCATCGGGCCATCACATGTTACAGTGATACTGTTAGCATCAAAAAGCACCACGGAGGTGGACATCCAAAAAAACAACATTAGCACCAGAAATTATTCGAAATGTGAAGGCCAGAATTCAACGTATTTCACGACAAAGCGTAGTTCAATTGTGGAAAATTGTCAACGTGTCTGCTCGTAGCATGGAGCGCATATCAAAAGATGAACTACAATTGACCCTAGAAAATACAAAAAGTGTGAAATGTAACACCTGCTCAAAGGGCTGTTCGTCTTGAATGAGCAAAGGAAACAAAGCGTAGTTCAATTGTGGCAAGTTTGCAACGCGTCTGGTTGTAGCATGGGGCGCATATTAAAAGATGAGCTACAATTGACCCTACAAAATACAAAAATTGCGATATCTAACACCTGCCCAAAGGGCTTTTCGTCTTGAGTGAGTAAAGGAGACAAAGCGTAGTTAAATTGTAGCAAATTTTCAACGTGTCTGCTCGTAGCATAGGGCGCCTATTAAAAGATGAACTACAATGAACCTACAAAATACAAAAAGTGCGAGATGTAACACCTGCCCAAAGGGCTGTTCGTCTTGAAGGAGGAAAAACGTACACGTTGATGGCGAAATTAATTTTTGCTTTTTTTTTGTGGTAAATTATAGTATGGAGTTGCCAAACCAATTTCGTAGGTATTGTCATAAGGAACTCATTCAATAATAACAAAATGTATTTAGATATGAGTCTATAATTTTTCTAGTTTTGGTTTGCTTCTGAGATTGTATTAAAATTTTAGTGTTGGTTAGGGTAATATATTGCAATTTTTGTCTGCACTCGTTTGTCTCTGTGATAGTAAATTGACTCAGCACATCTTATTGAAATCATTATAAACTACACTGCAAAGGTGTGTCTATTCTAAATCTGATCTTGTGCGCTTTGGGAAATATGTGCATCTCGTTCATCTGCGTATTGTGTTGTATACAAACTCAAATATCGCTTATCTGATTTTTTGGCAGATTACGATCAATAACCGTGGAATGTGGTACTTATTTCGTTTCCATAATAGTGCGAGGGTCGGAGAGTAAAAAAATGTCAATGTCAATGAGTTTGAAATTTTCTCTTTCATAATAATAGCACGCATTTCCTTAAATATTGTATATTTTTTTCATTTGATGTTGCTTCATACAGAAAAGTGGAATAGAAACCGTTTATCCGGTTTTATATGTCGCTCGAATACCCGAAAACTGGTTTTTTGAACAAGAAAATTTTTTTCATAACTTTTTTGAAAAAGATGTAAATTAGTGATAAATATTTATGACAATTTCTTCTAGCGATGCTAACATAGAATGTTGAAAAAATAATCTTATTTTTACGATTGGCATTTTCATCATAACTTCGTTATCTGTTAAGAATACAGATGACTAAATTAAACTCTTGAAGAAAATAAAATACTTTTGTGTAATCAATAAAGAAATAATCAACCGAATTAATTATCCGAATTTATAAGTCTATAACTGTAAACAAAGATAGAAATCGGTTCTTTTCGTGAGTATCGTTTCGATATTAAGTCAAAAAACTTATGGTTAGAATGGTCGATGCTACAATTGAAGCATATTATTTGACTGCGTTTTATAACATTTCCCATCACTTTTCACAATACGCATGTTGGCAGATGTGTTTTCTCCTCTTTAACACCTTCTCCTTTAAGTTTGTCAAACTTTTAAGGTTTGATCGCATAAGAGAGAGTCTTTAAATATCCCTAAAGAAAGAGGTCTGAAGGAATCGAATCGCTTTCCAGCAAAAAAAAAAAAAAATAAAAAAAAAAAAAAAAAAAAAATGAAAGCCCTTCAAAAAGAACTACAATTTCATTACTTCTACTTCTGCGATCCATGCATATTTACTATTTTCAATGAAGAGCTTTGCTGCTTTAAACACTACCGTAATAAAGTACTTGAAAACATTGATTCGATTCCAATTTATAACCCCTAACAATTAAAGCAAAACATCTTAACATGAAATACTCCAAAATCTATTTCTTAGGGAACATAATAAGCTCGGAAGATAATTATTTGTTGATGATAGTTGGCTTAAAGAAGCTCCATTTAAAGTTTTTGGGAAAACATTTGCTTATCCGATATGGGTTGACCGATATGTTAAGTTTGTCATTCCATTTATAAAAACTGTAAATATTCGTACAATACAATTCCCATCGCCATATAAATCTATGTCGTTAATTTCGTCCGTCCATAGTTTGTTAACTGTAACTGGTACAAGGTGTAGACGCTTCGATCCTATGGAATATTGTCTGTTTTTCCATTTATGTGTCCATCTACTGGCTTTTTAGGGAATCTTCGGACAGATTTGGTAAAAAACAACCCTTAAGGAAAGCCATTTAAGTGCAATTATTTACATTGAGGAGATAATTTTCAATGGAACGTTTTCTATAAATATTTTCTATTCAATTCTTTTGAATAATAAAAAATTGCAACCAATGACTTGAGTCTTCATCACATCTACAGTACTCATGAATATGTAGAGAAGAGGCATTATAAAATTGTGCTTCTCTGCTATAAAAACCCTATGTAATTTTCCTTGGGGAATACGCAATTTTTCACCACTTTCCTATTACAAAATGTGATGAATGTTGACTTCCTTGGATGTATTTATTTTACTGGGTTACTATTGACGATCACTTTAAGCGCCCTCTACATATGAGGTTTTTCCATAAAATTTGGAATGAACTAAAAAAAATTTACTTCTTTCCATAAAGCTACGAGTATGTAGACGTTGTAAATGGAATCAGTATTAAAATGTTTTGATTTTTCATACCAATATTTTCACAGCTCTGCAGAACATTGCATATTAAATAAAAGTTTGTAATGTTCCCATTAGGGGTTCTACATCAAATGATCAAGAGGGATTCGCATTCCCGGGGCTTCACGCTTCCGGCCAAACTTAACGGCTGGACCTGCGTAGTAAAACAAAGCAAAGCTACTACACCATCCTTCACGGGATTGGTCGCCCTGTGGCAAAAGAGTACAGACTGGACATTTTTACATACCTGTAGGTGTGGAGACCCCAGGTAGATGAAACGATCGATACTACATTGCAAGGATGCAGTACCCTCGGATGCAGTACCTTACGTTCGGCGACGGCGAACGGCAACCATGAAATATAGACATAGGGAAAACCCCATGCCTGTCCGTACCACCCGAGAGATCAAAAAGATACAGATGACAGGGCACGAACCCGAGACCTGCCCGTGTGTACCCTATCACGCCCGGTACCAGACAAAGACTCTGGTCAGACTTCGTAGATAATCTAACTCTGTAGAAAATCTACTTCCAGTTTCAACCCCTTGCGGCCCAGCGACTGCTGACTATCAAGCTGAATGGGATTGTGGGATCAGCATGATCCGAACAGTCCCGCAGCCCCTCAACCCCCAGGTCAGATTGTCTTGAAAAGATCAGCAGACCCACTTGCCACAATTACGTCGCAGTAGCCCTACGCCTAGCAAACGCTCTGGAAGCAAACACCGTTGCTCCAGCCAAACAACTTTGAGTAGAGAGCATATTGCTAACTATCCAGTCATCGTCTGACCTTGTTATCGCTAATTCCTGGAGGTCTCTTATATCTGCATATAACAGTAGCAGAAAGATGTGTCTATTCGAAGGTTTCCTTCAACTGCACATTGATTTCCATTCTACTCAGTCGGTCGACATTCGCATTATTTTCGGATCGGCCAATCGCTAAGGCGAAGAAAGAAAGACGTAATCCTCGATGAATAAAAAATAGCTGACATTTTTTTCACTCGAGAACACATGGTTGGGACAGATGTAGTGCGCAGCGCTCCACTAAGACCCATTCATAAGTACACATTGAATACTAAATGTTCATTCCTCTCCGACAAATCAAGAGTACTTATGTGCTTATGCCTTCCGCACTAGTTTGTAACCAACCGTTCATATACTTTTAATGTTCGCAGTTTTTTTCCGCCCCATTAATGGCATGGAAAATGTGCGCATTCCTTGCTTGCAACATCTGGCAGTTGGACTAATTTATGACTTCCACTGTAGCTATTGATCGTAATCTAGGTAATATAAACAACAGATCGATTGTGATCTGTGTCCGATTACCTGAACACATGGCCTCTTTTAAAATCGCAAATCTATGAAGTTCTTAATGATAATTGTGGCGGATCGCCCTGCTACGAGGTTCGTAGGATAACCACATACATTGTCTTGCCAAAAAGAATAACTTATGTTTAAAATGCATCTTTTTGAAAATAGTCGGGCTTATCCAGTAAAAAAGTGCATCCAAAGAAGTGAATATTCGTCACAACATGTGGTAGGGAAGTGGTGAAAAATTGCGTAATTGACAATAAAATTAACATAGAATTGTCATAGGAGGGAAGCCTAATTTTATGATACCTCTTCCCTTCATATTCATGAGTGACATGGTGGGTGTAATGAAAATTCAATTTAAATTTTTGTTATTCAAAGAATTGATTTTTTTATTGTATTGTCTTTATTGTGATTTTAAATATAGGTTTCAGATTTCTGCGGATTTGGTACTTTCTGTAAAAGATCCCCAGTAGACAGGCACTGAATTAGAACATCACCTAATATTTCTTAGGCCGAAGTTTACATCATCTATCATGGATTGCAGTCCACAGTACTGGGGCCGGACATTGTTAGCGACATAAAAATGTACACGCTTTTTTAGTCACTGAGTGTTTGTAGTTTTTACAAAAAGAATGACAAACTTAGCATATCCAACTTAGCATATACAAAGGAGGATAGAGAAATACATTTTCCCCCAAAAATGTCAAAAGGGGCCTTTTTTAACCGACTACCAAAAACTACTTGTTCGGACCATGTTATGTTCTTTAAATTAAATAGATTTTTAACTACTTCTTTCGATCGTATTTTCCTTTAATTGGCTGAAGTCATAAATGTGAATAAAACCATTTATTTAAGCACTTCACTACAATGGTATTGGGAGTGGTTTAAAACTGCTTCGTTAGAAGCGATAAATATGTATGAATGGCATCTTTAGAAGTAGTGAAAATGTGATTAATTTCGAATGACTTCCAC
>JAHXMU010026671.1:0-67864 GCA_019455685.1 Philornis downsi
ATATCGCATCGGATAACACTAATGCGATCTCTGAAGTGGAGGAGAACTTGTCTCGTCTCGTCCTTTTTTGATGCACACGTGTGCGTGGAGGGGCTCTTTATCACAAATCCGAATGAGGAAACTTGTGAATGGGAGCTTCTCGCATAACCTCCACCACTCTCTGCATCCTGCATCCGCAGATCTGATACACTTCCTGGCGCAAGGAGATGTACACAAATCTGTCTACTCGTGGAGAGTAATCTTAATATTTTGCTTCTTTCTTCTTTAAGTAGCAAAGATATGACAGTGGCTACCCTGGAACACGAGAATTCCCAAATTTGGTTGGCTTCAGAGTACATGGCACATGACACGGAGATCTCTTCAAGTGCTCTGAAAATGCTGGTGGAAGCACCTGAAACCACTGGAAAGAATCTGATTATGGACAGTGATGTCAATGCGCACCATCAAATCTGGGGTAGTTCCGATATAAACTACAGGATTGAGTCACTTTTTCAGTATACGTATAGCAAGTACTGACCTAACAATTTGTAGTTGGGGTGATGAACCCACATTCATAACCAGAAATACATAAGAGGTACTGGATGTTGCACTTGTTTTGAGGAAATAACTGATAGGATTGCTTCTTCTGTGTGGAATGGAAGCAGTTCAAAGGACTGTTTTCCCACTGAATGTCAGGAAAGCAGACATGAATAAGTATAGAGAGCATTTAACAGGAACTTTTGAAGGACATTAATGCCCGGAACATTAAGAATATTGAGCTGTCTGTGGAACATATTACAGAGGCATTGAATAACTTACTGCAGGCCTCGCGTCACAGGTACAAAGCCAGTTGTAAGCAGCGACCGCGGCGGTGGTTGTTGGAACTTGTAGATCACAAGAAGTCCACAAGAGCTCCACAGGACTGGGAAAACTACAAAAGAAAACTTAAAGAATATAAGAGTGTACTGAGGAAGGCTTGGAGGAAGTCCTGCAGCGAATTATACGACAAAGTTGAAAACATTTCGAAAGCCACAAGGCTAACGGACAACACTGCGCCAAGTCAACCTTCGGCTGTTGCCAGAAAAATCGTAACCAGACCCAAAATAGCGTGGGCGATTAAGAGCTTTGAACCCTTCAAGTCACCCAGACCGGGTGATTTCGCTGGTTGAACTACATGTGGTGGCTGATATGCTGATTCCATGGCTCGAAGAGCTATATATCGGCTGTATTGACCTAACATATATCCCGGCTATGAGGAGAAAGACCAAGATGGTCTCTATTCCCAAAACCGGAAAACCTCTCATACGGGACCAAAAGATTTTAGGCCTCAAAACACTGGAGAGATTCATTGGCAGCTACCTTTGGACAAACATAGACCGGAAGTTGCTGTCGGATAGGAAACATGCTTACTGCAAGGGTAAGTCCACTGAGATTGCCCTCCATGACTTGTCAGATTCATCGAAAGTTCACTTGCCGTCAATGAGTATACTTTGGTAGCCTTTCTGGATACAGAAGGGGCGTTTAATAACATTTTTCCTGATACGATAGTCGCAGCACTATCAAACCTGTGAGTTGGCGCCAGTATCAGGAGCTTCTTGAGGTGGTCAGGATGGTTCAGCTAGGGATGTTCATATCTCTAGTTTTCGTGGCATCAGTCTATCTGTTCAGACTGCCACACTGACCTAACCTAACCTAACACAATTCGTCAAAAATATATGAAACATATCATCTTAGACCAGAGATAAGTAGGCCATTATATTTGATTAGAATGTACAAAATTATCATCTGTAACCATTATAGTTTTCATTTCATAGTGTTTAAAAAAAACTTAATACAGTAAATGTGGAATATTACATTTATTTGACTTAAAGTACATAGTCAAATAAATATAAGGATTTAGAAATCCTTTTAGAAAAGTACATATGAATGAATTACCCTTTATTAATATATATATCCATAGGTTGCATTAAGTTTGTTCAAAAGTAATATGCAATATCACAGCTGCACTTATTTTTATAAATTAGGGGTTATCCATTTGGTCGGCAAGGCTGCTAGCTGTTAAATACCTGTCATCTGAAGTAATATTTATTTAGTGAAGGATTTGCCATTTACGAATATTGATCGTTTAACAACCGAAGAATGCGTAAAAATAGTTAAAACTTACTACAAAAGTGGTGATTCGAACGTGGATGATTATGGTCGTCATAATCGATCTACTGTCCAGGGTATTGGCAAGAAATTTGAAGACTGAAAGCGTTACAGATGTGGTCAGGCCTGTGCATCATCGCATTGTACGAATTGCTGAAAATATCGCTTCTATTAGTGAAAGTGTGGCCGTTAATCCGAATTTGTCAATTCGATCGCCGATTATGGTGTATTTTGCATTTGGATTTCCACCGGCTGACCATTCAGCAACAAACTTTCAATGCTGATTTTTGAAGAAAATTTTCTTCATTGATGAAGCTCATTTCTTACTCTGTGGATACGTCAATTGTTGCATATGGTGCTCGGAAAACTCGGAAATGATTGTAAAAAAACTGTTTAATCCGAAAAAAGTGACTGTTGGTGCGCATTATGATCTGGCGGTATTTTTTTCCAAAATTACGCTGGAGGAACCAATGCCGTCAACCGTATAATAAACGGCTTTTTTTGGCCTGCAGTTGAAGATTATGGTCTGGACGATATGTGGCTTCAAAAGGCGGTGCCACGAGCCACACAACATGACCGGTTTTCAAGAAGGCGTAATTTCACGTTTTGGCGACGTCAATCACCAAGAGCACGCGATTTGACGCAATTTGAATTTTGGCATTTGCGTGTTAGACATGTTTTCGTGTTAAAAGGATTCGCTCACTCATTCTTGTGAACTGAAAAATCCGCATTCTCGCTTGGTAATATGAATTTCTGCTAGTGCACATTTGACCATTTGAAGGAGTGTTGCACGTGAACCAACACAAAATAGCGTCACTAAATTGGGCAAATGTTAATAGAAAGCAAGCTGCAACTGAAAATCCCATCGCAAAAAGTACTTAATTTTTTGGTGATTCTAATGGGGTTAGACACAATTATATCATTCATAACATTACAGAAATATTTCAAAAATGGCCAAAATACAAAAATTGCTGTATTGTGATTAAGTTTTTCTTCTCGAAAAGACAAGATAACTTAATTTTCTGAAAGAAGCTCGCACCCAGCGTTGTAAGAAGAAAAGAAAAAACATTAAAATGTAATGTAAAATAAAAAAATGTAAAATAAAAAAAATCGCTAAAATCAAAAAATTAATAACTCTTGATAATGGTGCTTCAACATACGAAATATGCATATTTTACGGTTTTATTTTGATTTTAGATTTAATGTATAGGCTTAATTCCAAATTTTTGTTTTGCGATTTTTTACAAAATTTTGTTACATCATTAAACACATCGCTTTGAGATCAAAAATTATTTTATTTTGATAATTAAACACTCTGTTATTGAGATGTAGACTTACGTTGTTAGCGATTTTTTTTTTATTTTTTTACATTTTTTTGGTATAATACGAAGGATACTACTTTACTCAACCCCTTTCAAACATTAATTTAGTAGATTTGGACACTTCGCTTCTTAGGTATGAAACATTCTTTAATTGTTCCACATTTTTCTTAAAGAATTTGTTAAGAACTGTCTGTTGGTAGAAAAAAGGTCTTTCTATGTAGAACGTTATAAATAGCTTTGAGCAGGAGTTATTATTGACAGCATGCGAACCCGTTCCAGAGCACCATACAGAAAAGCACTTAATCGTTTGCAACTTCATCGACTGGTTTCCACAGCTACTTATGAGACGATGAGCATATTCAAAAATCTCCGTATAGGACTGCTACCCATGAAATGCAAACACGTTTTGCGAGACACGATGGCTTGGTTTGTTTCGAATATTGAGAAGTATTTCAAACGTATATTTTTATAGGTTTGCAATCACTAGATCATTTCTCCTCAATATGTCCTTTATGACATGTGCTGGAACATTTGACTGTTCTACGAAAACAGTCCTTATTAAATTTCATTGAAGACTCCGACTTTCGAGAAGAGTTGTATGCCATATAAACGAAAATTGGCTGAAAACTTCAGTTGCCGGTGGCGATATAATCATGCATTTTTTTTTATGGGCAGTGCTTCAACTGTGTGCCAATCTATATTTGAGAACGTCTACACGTATTTTGAGGCCACTTTAATCTGCCATAATAACATAATCATTATGATAATGAACGAAAAAACATAAACTATCAAAGAAAAACTTTTTTCGTTATTCATATAAGCATACGTAGTCATTTTTTTAAATATTTTTCTTGAATAACCAATATGTGTAATATTCTTAATGGATGTAGAAAATTTTTTACACAAAATAGCAACCAAATTGGAGCAAATCACTTACTGGGAGTGGAAATATTCTATACATGTTCGTTCTATATCTACATTAGTTCAATACAAATTTCATCTACCAAACAGACTGTTTTGGCCATTAAGCACATTATACACAGTCGACTGGCCTGCCTGTCAGTCAATCAGCTAGCCAGCAGCCCCAAACAAAGGCTTTTGGCATCATCACATCGCCTATAATGATGATGGAGCTGATGACGTTGATGTTCACCTTAATCATAGTTATTGTCTCTTTATATGAAAACTGGAAAATTATTGATTTCAAGCTGTTTACTTAGTGGAAATTGTATTCTATGCTATCAGGCCAGATAGTGCAAAGAGAACCCTCTTAGACACGCCATCGTCACTGAACCACTGAATGGAGGTTTAGTTGGTGGCGGCAAACGTGATAACATTGTTCAAAACTACTGGATGGAAGACAACATTGAACATAATGAAAGAAGATATGAACGACAAGGAGGTCTCTGTTTTCTGCGTTCTGAACACAGTTATCAATGTTAGCTTTCTGTTACGCATTTGGCATAGTTCAGCATATGGGCGGTTGCATGGTTTTGTAGGCGGTGGTTGCATGGTTTCGTAGGCGAAACAATAAATGAGAGAGAGAGAGAGAACAAGGATAATATGCGATTTTCAATTTTCTTTTGATTTTCTAGTTTAGTGTCAGGTTGTTGTTTATTTTTGAATTCTCCATATATCATATCAAAATGGATGGGGAGCAAATGCGGCGTATTAGTGTGTCCCATATGGTCTAGTGGCTAGGATATCTGGCTTTCACCCAGAAGGCCCGGGTTCGATTCCCGGTATGGGAAGTAGGTTGTTTTTTAACTCGGACTCCTTTGAAATACAGAACAACGCTCTAGTTGTAAGAACAAAAAACATTATAAAAAATCAATAAATCAAACAAGTAGGCGAACGTAAAGTCGAACAGGAGCCTAAAGATCGGCGTGCCCAAGCATATATATATAATATACCACCATGGATTGGCGGCGGTTCACAGTGTTATACGATGTTCGAAGATAAGTTGTCGTGGCGGAAAAATTCTCTCCTTACATTGGATGTATCTTTTGTGTAGCTCATTTCTCTAATAAAACACTGAAATATATTTATAGTGTATACAGGGTTGCCCATATTCGACGGACCCATCTTGCAACGCCATAACTTTTGACAGAGATGTCAAATCGCTTAATGACATACCGCGTTTGAAGCGTCAGTCCAAGCAGATTTTTACCATGGAACAATACACGCCCCGCGAGCGCTCTGAAATAGTTGAAATTTACATTCAACAGAAGAAGTCAATTGTGAAAATTCAACGTGCTTTTAAAATATTATAAAATGTGAGAAGTGCGCCTTCTAAGAACACCATTAAGCGTTTATACGAAAAATTTTCGACTGGTGACGCTCTTTCTAATCCGAAGAGGCCAAATAAAAGTCGACCAAGGCGATCGGCCGAGAATATCGCTGCCGTACGAGCCAGTGTTGAGAGGTCCCCAAGAACATCCCAAAAACGCCGTTCTCAGCAGTTGGGCATGGCTCGGTCCACTTTACAACGGATTATTCGCGTTGATTTGCATTTGTTCCCGTACAAAATTCAATTGACGCAAAGATTGTTGCCTGCGGACAAGCCTCGTCGATTGGAATGGGCCCAACGAGTCATCGAAATGGCCGATGATGACGAGCAATTTTGGAACAAAATTATCATGTCCGATGAAGCCCATTTCACATTGAATGGGACCGTAAATAAGCAAAATTGCCGTATTTACGCCACTGAAAATCCTCAGGAGATTCAAGAATTGCCTCTTCATGACGAAAAAGTCACAGTTTGGTGCGGCGTTAGTGCGAAAACGGTCATTGGGCCGTTTTTCTTCCAAAACGAAAATGGCCATGCTGTTACCATCAACCAGGAGCGTTATCGCGACATGATGACCAATTTTGTGATGCCAATTATTCGTCGAAAGCGTATGAGGCAGTTCTGGTTTCAACAAGACGGCGCTCCACCGCACACAAGTCGCATAACAATCGATTTTCTGAAGAATTTGTTTCCGGGCCGTTTGATGTCGAAAAGTGGTGATTTGGACTGGCCACCGCATTCGCCCGATTTGACGCCCGCTGACTTCTTCTTGTGGGGACATTTGAAGTCAAAGGATTACGTTAACAAGCCAAGGACCGTAGAAGAGCTCAAGGACAACATTCGTGAAGAAATAGCCGCTATTCCGGCCGAAATGTTGGCAAAAACGATGGAAAATGCTGCAAAAAGGGCACAATACGCCATCAACGCCAGAGGCGGCCATTTGAGAGATATCATATTCAAAAATTGATGTAAACAAATCTACTTGGAACAAATTAAATGAATAAGATTGCCAACCGCCAAATTTTTATTTTTTTCTTTGATTTTTTTTAAAAAACGTGGGTGCGTCGAATATGGGCAACCCTGTACTATTAGAGCGATATCGGGTTAGCCCATTTTGACATGAAAAATTAATATTATAATATCTTGGGTGGTCTATTGAAAAAGTATTTAAATCGACATAGCTCTCCAGCATCTATCAGCTGCTACCATTTCTTAAATCTTGAATCTTATTAATTAGTAAGAGGTAAATTTGTTGGAAGAACTTGAAGAATCTCCATTCCATGGAAGAGTTCAATTCTTTAATGCGAACATTTTTCCATTTATAACATCTGCTGTCCATGGGGTAAAGTGCAATGCGTAGACCAACGTCAGATAAATGGGCGTGACAGAATCGGGGGTTTTCAAAATTTTTTCAATAATCCACACAGCGGGATGATGTATGTTTATATGAATTGATTCTTTTCCGCATCTAAGCAATTTTCACTGTATTACATTTAGTTAAATGAAAATTTATGCAATTTTCAAAGAAATCCTGAAAAATGTCTAATTTTGACTGTAAGATATATTCTGGAATAATTTTAACCTATTATTGGATACAAATGGAAAATTTTAAATTAATAAATTTGTCTCCCTAAGAAGGAATTATATACCTTATATTTATAAGATTTCACAGTATCTTCACAGCTATCTTCATATATACAATGCCACTCACTTGAATAGCACCCCCTTTAAATATTTTTCTAAGCTCTTTTTTTCCAAAATAATAATCATAAAAAACTGGTTGTGCTTTTATAAATTATTACTACAAAAACCGGTTTTCAATTATATAATAAATATCAAAAACATTATTTCTTAAAAAAAGAGACGAATCTTTTAATCGTGTTTTCCAAAAATGAAACAATCAACAATGTCATTTTGATTGCGGAAAATATATGCTGCTGGCGTATTTGCTGTAATCGTATAACATACATTTTCTTTCATTTTAATGAATTAAGTACTAAAACATTAAACACCAAAAAAAGTCAGAAATTTAATTTCAGTTTTTGGTTCATTTGAATAGCCCCCCCTTACAAAAATTAGATTATACACGCAAACATTAATTCTAAATTAAAGGTATTATTGTTTGCTTATATCTAATTTAAAAATAAGTATTTTAAGTAAAATTTAGTAGTAGGAAGCACCCACTACTGGTTGAGAATACATGCATATATTCTGTTCGGTAAATAATCATACAGTTTTTTGATTAGGTCCAGCGAATTACACGACCAGGCCTGTTTATGTGCTCGAATATTGCTTGCCTGATCCGTACACCTTGCATACTAACCATCCTCAGACGTTTTGAATATTGTTTAAGTCTGAAAAGTAAGGCGGCCAGTTTATAACCTCAACATTTTGGCTTTCAATCTATGATTTGATGACTCTTGCTGTGTGGATTGCTGCGTTTTCATGCTGGAATTTCCATTCCAAGTCTCCGAAAACATTTTTAACTTCAGGAAAAACTTTTTTAAGCACGGCTTTGTATGAAGTCGCATTGATTTTGCAGAGAGAAACCGAAACTCTATTGTACTCTTGTAATAAGAGATCGCACTCCATACCATAACACCACCCTCCCGCCTGTGTAATCGCTTGAGTAGGTGTTCCTCTTTTCGAAGATCGTGGAAGTAGAAATTATATTCATCAGGATCGTCTAAATTAATTTCTTTTTGGTCGGAAAATGTAATTCTATTCCACTCTCTACTCCACGTCATAGTCGTACGACAAAAATTAAGGCGACGTTCTTTACGGAGATTGTCCAGCGGTGGTTTCTTTTTAAGTCTCAAGCGTTGCAAATGTTCTGCTTTGAAAATAACTCTTTTTACCGTTGATACACTTGCACTTACGTCAGCTTTATTCTTGATTTTGGCAGCAGAGTCGTGTGAATTTTTTTTTTTTTTGAACTCTCTTGTCAGCGGCTGCAATAGCACTTGCTGTTCGACCTTTCATATTATTTCCATAGCCTTCGGTGTCACGTGAATATGTCGATATAACTTTGCGACTTCTATTACTTTTTTTGGTTATTTGATAAATATAAAGTCCACATTGCTCGTAGATTTTAATTTTGGATCTTCCCTCGACACTCAAGCATTTAGCTCGGACCATTTTACTTAAAATCGATTGTTTTAGCCTTCGGTGTCACGTAAATATGTCGATATAACTTTGCGACTTCTATTACTTTTTCTGGTTATTTGATGAACAGAAAGTCCACATTCCTTGTAGATTTTAATTTTAAATCTTTCGTCGACACTCAAGGATTTAGCTCAGACCATTTTACTTAAAATCGATTGTTTTAGCCTTCGGTGTCACGTAAATATGTCGATATAACTTTGCGACCGCTACTACTTTTTCTGGCTATTTGATGAATAGAAAGTCCACATTCCTTGTAGATTTTAATTTTAAATCTTTCGTCGACACTCAAGGATTTAGCTCGGACCATTTTACTTAAAATCGATTGTTTTAGCCTTCGGTGTCACGTAAATATGTCGATATAACTTTGCGACTTCTATTACTTTTTCTGGCTATTTGATGAATAGAAAGTTCACATTCCTTGTTGGTTTTAATTTTGGATCTTTCCTCGACACTCAAGGATTTGGCTCGGCCCATTTTACTTAAGATCGATTGTTTTATATTTAATTATACACAATTACTGTAATCCGATCTGATTTATGATGATCTGCAAAAGACTTTCACACTTAAACTGATTACCATATGAGGGGTGCCATTCAAATGGACCAAAAAAGAAGAACACATTTTCCACTCATTTACAAGAAAAGACCGAATTCAGATAAATGGGACTCTTCCATGGCTTGAAATTTTGTGTAGGTGGTGATGTGTGGAAGTAGGAGAAACAAACGAGTAAAAATTGAACCGTTATGCAAAGTGTACTTTAAGTAGTAGCCACTATTGTTAAATAACTAGAGGGCGCGCTATTCCAGTGAGCGGCAATGTAAGTATTTTGCATTCTTTTCATTCTGTTATTTTTTGCAAACTTCAATGAATCCTCAAATTCTGGTTGCGCCACCAAATAAAAACCTGATTGATTATTTATCAATTCAATTAACACTGTTACGGATGAATAATTTTACAAATGCAAATTATGAGCAACAGTGGTTATTAAAAATTTGTTTCCCATACCGGGAATCGAACCCGGGCCTTCTGGGTGAAAGCCAGATATCCTAGCCACTAGACCATATGGGATATATCCTGATGGGAGTATTTGAAAATTTCATCCGGCTAACAAAGAATCGTATAAATGGAGCATTTTTTTAATATGATTATATTTTCGATATTTTGGGATATCTTAAATTTTGCAAAACATATCGTTAGCCAATTTTATGTACTGGCGCATTTTGAAATGAAAAGTTTTTAAATTGAAATGGCACCGCGAACCAATGGTCATAATTTATTTCTTCTATTTGGGAACTATCTTAGGAAAATACGTTTGTTTAATTTATTTCGAAAGTGGGATAAACGAAATTGCATCCTAGGCTCAGCATGTAGATCTACACTGATTTGTTTATATAGCGAATAATTCATAAATATTAATTGAAGGTGTAAAAATCAAATTTTCATAGTAAGAACGTTATTTGAACCCTCAATAAATTGATATGAATATAATCCATAACCAAAGTTAACTTATTGACAAGATTAATGTAGTCAAATTTTGAAGTCGCAGAACAGACGTTACCATATGTTACACAAGCTTGATATTTAGCAAAATTTGAAAGCAACATCTTAAATTATATCCCTGACATTGGAATGCAGTATATTTGATATTACAAAATTCGGTTTTCTATCATATAATATCAAAAACATGATTTCTTAAAAAAAGTGACGAATCTATTAATCGCGTTTTTCAAAAATCAAACCATCAGTTTGATTGCGGAAAATATATGTTGCTGGCTATCTATCCCAGCACTATCACGTACGAAAATCATATTTAATGAAATTACTTATGGTTCAACCCTCGCACAACAACAGAACAAATTTAGATTAAACAATCTAACAAAGTCTAAAAGTATTCAGACGGCCGGTATAAAAGTTTATGCTTAACACACAGGCATAAAAATAAACTAAATAAAGCTTTCCAGATTCCAAATGGGACTTAAGTTACGCTGTAGTGATTCAAGAAATTGTAATTAATTTGCCTTTTATGAGCTCCGTTAATTAAGTTAAATTCCAGAAAAGATTTTCAGATATTCTTAAATTACATTCAACAACAATAGTCTAGAATCACTGATGAAATCACTAGTTTCCTCTACTGGGAAATCGTAAACCAAAATGCATACATAGATATCCGAGACGCTATCTCAGGCGTGAATAGAAAACCGTGTTCTTTTGTTCTTTGCTATAGAATAAATTGAATAGGAGTCTGTGATCATAGATAGAGTCTTGAACATAACCTCTTAAATATTTTGCTTAATTGCTATAGTTCCAAATTTCTGGCTAAAAATAGACTTACTCCAAAAGTTTGAAATTTGCCAATATTAAAAATAAGACACATCGGGCAGAGAGTGCTGTGAAGTCTCTACGACTAGATTGTATCCAAAGTGGTTCTGCCGTGTTTTTAAGCCCCTTTTGAACGAGGTTCAACGATTTTATATGCGTAGCGCTAATCCTAGCCACCAAACCATATGAGATGCTTCCCAGATTTGTACAAATTTGTACTAAAATTTAGTATAGGTTGATAGGATATGGTAAGATGCAGTAGATCGGCTGGCCGAGGAGCTTAAAGGCTATAACTGGTTTTCAACCCCCTTTCGAACGAGGTTCAACGAATTTATATGCGTAGCGCTAATCCTAGCCACCAAACCATATGGGATGCTTCCCAGATTTGTACAAATTTGTACTAAAATTTAGTATAGGTCGAAAGGATATGATAAGATGTAGTAGATCAGCTGGCCGAAGAGCCTTAAGGCTATGACTGGTGCTTTTATGTTGTGACAGATTTTTCGATGTTACGAATGCAGTGGCCTCGATTGTATATGCAGAACTTTTCGGTGCTTCTCATTTTTACAGCACCAACAAAATTCAGTAAACTGTTTTTGCTCACTTGTGTGAAATAGTGTGCCCAATGGGCCACTTTTAGTAAGCAGAACTACCGACGTGGTACGAACCAAACATGATGTTACAGTAATATCATTCTGAAGATTTTGCGAGATTCTGCGGTGTAAGCAGACTTTACTTAGGCCTGGGCAATCATTTTTGGAGGCGAAGTCCTATTTCGAAAGCAAAAGTTCAACTTTCTATATTTCCCTGTGGAAAGGGAAGAAATATTCCTGAGAAGCTGGTAAAGTATTAAAATATTAATTTCCAAAATATATTGGCCCATTAGCATTGAAACCGTTTGTACTTTCCCCTGACATCAAAATGGTAAATGGCGCGAAGTATTCTGTTCGATTAAGTTAAAATGTTTTTTTTTTTGCGCGAAGAAAAATGACAACAAACAATCTGTTAAAAGATCTAAGTTATTCAATACACTACTAATTTTGGCACGAACATATGGTGAGAATGCCAAACTGAAGGGCTTGACACTCTTGGCCATGTAAATTTGTTATGAACAGTTACCATAATAGTTATTTGAATTTCATTTCCCATTGCCTACTTGTACTTTTGCAATATCAACTAAACGTTTCCGCTACTTCCTGTGCTACAATTTTTATTTAATTAACTTGTTTGCCATTGTTGAGCTTTTGGAATAATTGAATTTTTTATTATTCTAATACTTATATGTTAAAAACTACGCCGTATATATACGCAAAAAATCAGTAAAATTTCGCTACACTTTTATGGACAGTATCTGAGCCCGTGGCTAACACACAGACACACATCGATTTGTATTTTTATGTTTAATAATTAAATATTCCCTATTATGTCGGAACATTTTTTAAAAATTGTTTGAAATTTGTATCAATTGTATGTTGCTTTTCATCTTTTGGAACTAAAAGTGTTGTTTCCATATATTAGGAGTAACTGTTCTCTTCGATATATGTGGTGGCATGCAAAACCCCATATGTTATTAGGTGTTCCTTACACATTTATAATCTATTTGACATCATTATTATTGTAATGACGATAGTTCAGAGTATAGGACAGACAAAGAAACTATAAAAAATAAAAAATCCAAGAACGGATAAGACAACAATAATAACAACTCGTAATATATTTGAAATCCCGGCTTGAAAACAATGGACAACATAGATTTTGTAGGTTAAAATTAATGACAATTTAGCCAAAACCGCCACAAAGGCAAGCAAACAAAGATCAATATAAGACAGCAGCAAACAAAAAATATAAACGCTATTCAAAGAAAGTTATGAACGAAATTGAAAGTGTAATAGGCAAATACATACAAATACCACAAATTTTCCATATCTCATTTTTTGCCCGAATTTAACCCATTTTCACATTTTCGCGTTCTATTTTTGAGCCAAGGAAACAAAAGGCCACATACTAAAAGTCGCTTTAATTCCTTTACCAAAAAGTAAAACAAACTCTGGCCAAATCTAATTGTCGAAGAGAAAAGTTGCATTGCCATGGCGGCTTTGCCATAAACAGACACCCAAGCAGACAGACAGCCACAGAAGACAGACGGAAATATGGTTTGAAAGTCTTGCAACGACCAACCTGAAAACAATCACAACACAAACCACTTTTTTTTTGAAGACTTTAACAATATCAGCCGCTCTTTTCAAGCCAGCAATGGATGGTTCGAATCAGTCTTCGATCGAGACTTAAAGCAAACAGTCGCAGCAGCAAACTTAGCAGCAGCACTTGTTCGCTTGCCTTAATGGAGTAAAGAAAAATGCGCGCGCGCAAACCTTTTTAACTTCAAGTTGACCCAAAAGAGAAGAGAAAACGTTTTCTACGAAACTTTGTAAAACTTGAACTAAAACGCGTTCGCGTTGTAGCCTTTAAGTGCAGTTCATATATGGTAGAGACCATTTGTATTATTGATTGACTCGTGTAAAGAATGTTAAAACCAAGCAAATCAAAGAAAAATATCAGTATCAGCATCAACAACAAGTAATGGTAATTTAATAATGAAGAGAAAAAAAAAAACAAGTGAATGAGCCAAATATTTCAATATCCTACACGCACTCGTAGAGAGCACAAAGATAGAGTGCGTCTCAGTAAATAAGTTTCGCTACTTCAATATATAATTTGTGCAATGTGTGGTCAGTGATATTTAAATTATCAATAAAGCGTGATTAACGAAGGTATCATAAAAAAGGCGTAGCACGCACGCCTACCATCGCTACGTTTTAAATGGACAGACAATTAGAGCCTATAGCGAAATTTTGGTAATTTATGGTATACAGCCAATTGGGGTGAATTAAAAAAGAAGGCGTGGTAGTTGTTACGACTTTTTTTTTTTAACATTAAAAGAAATTTCAAAATTTAAAACTCATTTGCATTTAAGCATTAGAAATTTAAAGTGCTGTAGTCAAAAAAGTACAAAGAAGTGACCAATAACTGAAAAAATATTTATTATTCACTCAAATGTATTATATTTCCCCTTCTTAAATAATAAACCTTAGCTGACGAAAAATCCAATCAACGTAACATTTTCAAACACATTTTTCCTAAAAGACTTTATTTTTTTATGTCTTCTATTGGCTGAAAACGGGTCCGGTTAATTTGAGTTTTAGAAAGAGAAAAAAGTCAATCAGAGCTATATCAGGTATTCATTGATTTTTGGCCCATTTGTTGAAAATTATATTTTGTATGAGGTGGTGTATTAACGGTGGTGTTTCCTTCCCACAAATCTGCACAAATCTTTCGACGAATTAGCTCTTATAACGTCCAGATAATATTCTTCATTTGTCCCTTGGCCTTCTGCCACAAATTCCGTTCACAACATGGCGGTTATTAGAAAAAACAACTCTCAACATTATCTTGACTTTTGATCGAATTTTACGAGTTTTTTTTTTCAGCTCCAAATCAGTTACAAGGCATTGTTCCAAAGGAATTGAATCGTTCAAACGCCGATGGAGTTTTGAAGAAAATTCAGGTCTTTCGAAACTAGTCGAGCAGTAATTGTCGAACAAACGCTTTATTCATTTTTTCTCCAGGCTTAATCGTGTTTTAGTGGATTTTAGGAATATGTTACGAGTATTGAGAAATTTTAGCAAAGTTAAAAAGTTTTCAACAATTTCAAATGTAGTCTTAATTTCGAGCAGACTGGTATATCAAATCTAATATAGAGGTAAAAGAAATAACACTAGTGCACAATTCAAATACTATAATTATTATTCTGTTTTTCCGAAACGTGATATGCAATGCCTTATGAGCGAGATAACCAAAGCAGTGTAATGTTTGTAATACCGCTGCTGATAGCAAAAATCAGTTTATAACACGTATTTTACTAGTCATATCTTCTATTAATAATTTTTTAAAAAATTAAAATCTTTGTTACAAATTACAAAAATCGAGCTTCTGGTAACTCCTGCCTAAATTCATCCATTTAGTCCTAAATTCATATCTATTACCATGATTAGGCTTTCAATAAACTTGTTAATCGGTCGACTTGATAAAAATAATAATAGTTTCTTTATAATTTTTAGGCGGAGAACTCAAGATAGTAATAATTTTGCTTCTTTTGTTGTGCTTCAATTCGGATCAATATTTGACAAGAACGCCGCTTCTTTCAGCACCCTGCGTATTTTTGGGCCGACACAATAGGACGCTGTATGATGATATTTATAAACCGGTTTACCTGACTGAAATTTCTGTGTTTGTTTTCCTATAACTTTACTGTGTCAAGAAAAATCGAAGAATTACTGAAAAATTTTTATTTTTCGGATAACTCGAAAACTGGGTTTTTGAGGGAGATAGGTCGTATCGCATGTTCAAGCTAAGGGGCCTGTAACTCGGGAAGTTTGGACTTGTGGAGAAAAATTTTTCTTTATTCGTCTTTAAATTACAACTTTTATTTATGACAAAGATATACAATATTTAGATATCTGAAGGTAAAAATTTGTCAATGTTTTGGTCTGAAGTGTCCTCGTGATACGTATATTTGACTCGTATATTTTTGTATTTGTGCTAAGAACATTCGTTAGAGTACCCACAAATGAGTAAGAAAACAGAACCCAAACGGCTTCAATTACAACCTTGATTTTCGCGTATTGGGAGGTATTTTTGATGAGTTGAACTTCTGCTTTTTAAAGGCGTTAGCTTTAAATTCTGCAATTTTGCGGAATTATGAGCCAGTCTAACTATGCTCTTAGTTAACGAAATGTGGTATTTATTTATTTATTTATTATTATGTTTATTTTATTTATAGGTATTTTTAATTAATAATAATCCGTTATTTGAAAACCTAAAAGTTGCTTTAGAAGGCCAGATATTCGACCTCACAAAAATTGCATAAACAAATTAACAAAATTGACGAAAAACTTTGCTGTCAAAGAAGTCAACAAAAGATCAAAATCAGGCAGATCTATAGTATAGGTAGATCTGGGAAGATTGTATATCCCTCAACACGCATTACGCTCCACAGTGCTGTATATGATATGCCAAGAGGGAAATCGAAGAACGACAGTTCTTTGCTTTGTTAAGCTAATTAAGCGGTTTGAACAATTTTTTATCAGAAGCGATGCGCTGAATCTGCCTATTTTTTGTGAAATATTGCTTAGAATTACCGCAAAATAAAAGAAGGTAAATTTCAATTTACTTAGATATTATAGAGGGCACTAGAAATGTCTTTATTAATTGAAAAAATTTCCAGATAATACAATACACAAAATCGTTGTTTGCTGCAACCTGACAATTTGAAACTGCAGAGAGAAAGTTGGATTTCATTAGAACGGTTAATTTGTGCGGACGCACCAAACGAAATATACGAGTACATTTTTATTTTCAGAAGTGATGTTTTCAAAGTTTGGTTGAAATTTACAGCAATTATTGTGACCTACCAATTTGACGTTACAAACAGTGAATTTCTCTTAATCGGTTAATTTGTATGGAGGCGGCAGATGTTACGCTCCATTCAAATTCTCAGACATAAAATCATTTGCTTAAGAGTTATTAACAAAAAAAGAACCCAATTATAGGTAAAACAAAGCTCATTGGCTACATAAACAAAATCTACTATCATCATAGCAAGGGAACTGATTGACTAAATAGCGTATCGAGCGGATGAAATCAAGTCAATAAAAAACTTTTACTGTTGTGGTTGTCGTTATGGTAGGTTAAATAAGTCGAATATGTTGATAAATAAAAATATAAAGGTGCTAACAGAAACATCTACATAATATAAATTATTTATAAATACTATGTAAATAAATACAGTAAACTCCCGATATAAATAACATTCAATATAACGAATAGATAAAATCTTTACTGCATTGAGCTGCATTGCACTGAACAATTTTAGCTGCGTAACAAACAAACAAAACAATAAATGTTAAAAATGTTTGGAAATACAAAAAAAAAATCAAATTTTCCAAAGATGTGTTCGATCATCCATGGCCAATGTTTGCTATTGGACCAATTGCACCCATTCTCTACATCATTGTATGGTGGAGGATGTACCCATTTATTGTCAGATAAGTTGGCGTGCCAAAAGTCCACTCTTTTCATATATAGAGTGCCCCAACGAGAACGCAAGATTTAAATTCTAAATAAAAGACAGACATTTAAAAAAAATCGTGAAACTTTATTGTATCGTAAAGTAGACAGAATGAGATTATGTATGGAACAACACATCGGGCAGATGGCCGCCGCGGCTTTGCTGGCACACACGCGATCTTTTAATGAAATTTTCAATGACCGTTTTGCATAAATGCTGCGGTATTTCATTAATGCAGCGTCCAATTTCCTTTTTTAAGACTTGAGTCGTCGTCGCCTTATTCGCGTAAACCATAGACTTCCAAAAAACCCCAAAGAAAAAAGTCTAATAGTGTTAAATCGCACGATTTAGGCTGGCACTTGTGGTCTCCAAAACGTGAAATAACATGACCGGTAAATAACTGATGCAGCAATTGAATTGTTTCTCTGGCTGTATGATATGTGAAGCCGTCTTGTTGAAACCACATGCCCTCCACATTCATTTCTTTAATTCTAGGCACGAAAAAACTGGTTATCATTTCACGACACCGAACACGCAAACTATCAATGTTGCGCTTGACATGCCTCATTTTCATAAAAAAGGTCCAATGATCCTTCCAGCCCAAAATCCACACCACACAGTGACACGTTGAGGATATATTTGCTTCTCGTGAATCATTCGAGGATTTTCCTCACCCCAAATGTGACAATTCTGTCTATTGACGAAGCCATCAAGATGGAAATGAGCCTCGTCACTGAAGATAATTTTATCGGAAAAATCAGCATTTTCATGTTATCTCTCCAATACCTAATTAACGAACTTCCTTCGATGTCCATGGTCAGCTGGCTTCAGTTCCTGAGTCAATTGAACTTTGTATGCATGAAGATGCAAATCTTTCGACAAAATTCGCTGCATAGTGGATTTGGAGACACCAATTTGCTGAGCTCGGTGTCGAATTGAGGTGGATGGAGTTTGAGCGACATCATCACGTTATTATTGTGACCCCAAATTGATCGCAATTTGCGAACTGTAGCCGCAAAACTTTCATCATTTTGGTAAAACAATTTCACATTGAGAATGCGTTGTTCATTCGTGTAGCGCTTCATTTTTACTAACCTCGTACCTTCTACTAGTAAACAGTAACAATTGTTCCAATGTCAAACAATGACAATTCGAATGGCGCCAAATTTAAATCTTGCGTTCTTGTTGCATATCAACTTCGAGAGTTTGTTTCTAATACGTTTTCGTATTTCTTAGTATTTTTTAAGAAAATTAGGATCACGTCTAATACTAATGTTCCCAATTTAAACATTTCCGCAGTTCGCAGCATTGCAGACTTTATGCGGACTCATCGCCAGATAAGTTAGAGAAAGTAAATTTTTGCTTTAAAGGGTAAAGCAAGTATCCTTTCTTTGCCTCATAAGACTACTCCAGACTTCTAGCTTAGTGTGATATTCGAATCTTCTCATTTGCATGAATGCCACAGGCCCTGGCGGCCCTAAAAGAGGATTTCGAAGAAGAAATTACCAATCTGTAACCTGAAGTAACAGTTCGTACTTTACTGATTCATAATATGCGGAAGGGAGTACTCACATACTCAAAAATAAATAAAGGCCCTTATACGTAGGTCAAAGAGTCATAAGCCACGTGGGAAATGTGCCCATGGGTTGTGAGTAGCAGCCTCTGCTCACAAGCTCCAATCGGCGAGTAATGGCCGACATCTGGTTTCATAGCAATGAGAAACGAGGGAAACGATCTAATCTTTATCCATGAGAAGTAAACGGTAGTCCTGAAATGGCAAATGTTTAAATAGTCGCCAAAGGGGTGTGAAAAATTGCCTAAATAGGAAACAAAAATAACATAATTTTTGACGTCAGTAAAAATTTTTTCAAGAAAATGGCTAAAATAAAAGCAATCGCTAAAACTGAAACATCATGTCAGTGGGTCACACTACCGTATAAATGAAATAATTTCCAGAATTCGTAAGGAAATGGCCACATAGTGAAAAGTCGATCAATTTACGAGTAAGAGTCACCACTCACTTCTTATGAGTAATCAGCAGTTGGCTGCTCTCACTCCTCAATACTGTGGCTCGTGAGTAGAGGCTGTTACTCAAGACTCATGAGAGGTGAGTAACGGAGCTGGCTCATTTCTCATGCCTGTGACTCACGTGTAGGACAGTTTGTTCGTTACTCACGAGCTGTGAGGAATCGGCTCTATTCAAGAGCCGCTTGCAGTGAATATGAGATGCTAATTTCGTATGTGTATAAAATGTAAACTCTGCCCGAAATATTGTCAAAAGAAAAATGTGCTCGTTATTTCTCTGTTTATTTAATAGGAAAAAATTATAAGTAAAAAAGAAATGGTTTATAAACTGAACCGATTTTTTTATTTAGAAATAAACAAGAAATGTTATAGTCTTGAGAAAACGGATGATTATTTTTCCATAACCTCGGGTGATTATCTCTGGAACACAATACACGAGTAAATATGATTCGTACAAATGGAAACAAGCTTAGTATAATCACTTTTATATTATGAAAGTTGTAATTAATCAATATTAGATTTAACGAATATTTCGATTTGACGAAATGGGCTAACAGTCAGCGGTTCATTAAAACGGGAAACCGCTGTATATAAAATTAGAAATTTTATAAGTATTATAACAGTTATAATGAATGCGAATTACCTCTTAATGAAAAAAGATTACAGTTTTCTAAGTTTTGTTATTTAGGTAGGGTAACAGATAAACGGTCGTTGTTGACACAGAGCATTGAACATACGAGTATAGCATATGGCAAAAGGACGCATATTAATAATCAAAATTTAATTTCTTTAAGAAACGATTGCGGGATGACTGCACTGACTAGATTGTTAGATTAATATCTATTGAAGCGTTCCAAATCGAAATAGTGGGTTAATACATTTCTTCCAACTATTGAAGGCCTTAACAAAGAGTTAATATATTTTAACACAGCACACAAGAACAATGGCTTGCACTCGAACCAAACTGAATGGCCAAAATGCAAATTCATGTGTGGAGTTCCGCACCTAACAAATTCCGCGTTCATTGTTATGTTAATCATATTAACGTTATATTTCGCTGGTTAAAAGAAAAGAATAAGTTAATAATGGCCAACAACGATTTTATAAATATTCAATGAAGTGAATGTGAAAGAAAGAAGTTCAAGTGTTTCGAAAAAAAAAAAATCTAAAAAAATAGATAAACTAACTGCTTTGGAATATTTTGAAGAAAGATGGAAAGAAAAAATAACGATGGTGCTATTATGATATGTTTAAATGCATTTTATCGGTCTAATAATTACAACGATTATAGTGAAGTTTAAACAGTTTAAATAATGGTCGAGTGATTGAAGAAATGACGGAATGATGAGAGCAACCGCAATTGAATGAAAATAGACGTGAATGGATAACAACAAAATGAATGAATACGAGTACATTGTTGGCTAAGCCGAGAAATAAACAAACGAATAATTCAAAACAAATGAAGAAAATGAAACAAACGCAAAGTAACCAAATGTTTTGATTATGATGAGGTCTAGAGTGAAGCGTTTTGAAAACATTTTCCACTTGCAGCAATTTAAATTTAAATTCCTCTAATATTGACCATTTAAATAACGACCGTTACATGTACAACAACAACAATATCATAGGCATCATCATCATCTTCGTGATCGCCATAATATAATCATAATCAATACAATACAAACAATTTGAATCTCAATGCGGTCTACCACCAACATCAACAAGTGAAATTTTCTTCAGACATGATTCGGTTCATTATAATAACTATAATAATAAATTTAATTAATTTGAATAACAATGAAAGTCTAAAAGCAACAGCAATAACCAAATAAAGTATGCTGCCAAGAAATTGTTTAGCAGAAAGAAAGAAACGTCACTGCATCTGTTACCGAAAGGTTTGTTTACATGGCAGGTATTTATTAAAAGTGGAAACCTGACCTAAATATTTCAGTTTTACGACGCATTATGTGTCTATAACGAAGAAGCGTCAATTAATGATCGAAAAGAAAACTGATAGACCATTCTAAACCACTCTATGAATGAAAAGTTTTCTTGTAGGCGATTTCACATGCGCTTATGATTTTTATGACTGTTTATGACTTTATGATTTCTATGAAAATGTTAGGTGGCCATATGAAATGTCATATGTTGCACATATGGCAATACCGATGCAGGCATTTCAAATCTGACATTATGATCGTAAAGCTGGGCGTTTTTATTGCTACTAATGCTCAGCAATTTCCTTTACATTTAGCAGTCGAAAATGGAATTAAGTTGTGGCCATTTTCGTCCACAACTTAGAGTTTGTCATTCTGCCTTTCCAAATTTACCGTCTACGGTCCACTACGAATCTCGTGAAGGTCGTTTCAAATATTTTGTTGTGTCAGAAAACGTCGATTCTTTATAGAAAAATAGAACACAAGTAAAAAAATTATATTTTCCGAATAAAACATAAAACTTCAAAATACATACGTTTTATTTCTAGGCAAAAAACAAAAAAAAAAAACTTAATACTTAACCATGAAAGTTAAATTTTAGATAAAAATAAAAATAAAACTTTTAATCGTTACGTTCTCTGAGAATTTTTATAAATGTTGTTGTTTAACTATGAATTATCTATCTATTATTCGACTTTTTTCCTTTATATTAAAATGAGAAGTTAGAAAACACAAAAGTTTTCATTTCATTTTATTGAAGATAGAAATCTGTATATCAGTGCAAACATTAAGATTTGTCCTGGCATGCTGACCATTAAAGGTCAGCTTTAGAAATGAAACTTTTAACTGTTACGTTCACTGAGAATTTTTATAAATTTGGTTCGACTAAGAATTATCTATCTATTATTCGACCTTTTTCCTTTATGCTAAAATGAGAAGTTTTGTGAGCTGAAGTTTAGAGAACACAAAAGTTTTCATTTAATTTTGTTGAAGATAGAAATCTGTACATCTGTGCAAACATTAAGACTTGAGGGGGCGCGACCTGTCATTTAATTTGTTTCAATACTCGCTTTTGTTAGTTCATTTCAAGTGTTTTTGCAATCTCACAATGGACAAAAATGTTGAATAAAAAATATGTTCCAAATTTTGTATTGCAAAAATACGTATACGTAGTACAGAGCAGTTAAGGCGATCTAGATGTGGTGGACGATTTTCCTTGCTCTGGTCAACCACAAAAGCATTCGATTGAAGTTGACATCGATCAAGTAAAGGAAACGGGGACTGAAAAACAGCATTTAAGTTCGAAAGAGACAACCGATGGACGTTCTGCGTCCATCCGAATTTTTACATAGTTCGGATAATAAAAGCGTTGCTACCCAGTTTAATCCTGAAGACTTTATGTCTTTATAAACTCAATCCCATAAAACTCGCTGTAGATTTTCTACAACGAATCAATTCTGGCTGGTTATAAGCATGACTTTAGGAGTATAACATACCATACATACATACCAGCCGAGAAAATGGCCAGAACTAATCGATTTTGCACCACAATAACGCACTATTCCACAAGGTTATCTTTCAAGCCAAAAACTCAGTAAATGTCATCGAAAAATCACCTGACATGGACAACTGACATTTTTCTCCTGCGTAAACTCAAATTAGCCGAAAATACCAACGAGCATATGCGCTGAGTGATTTATTTATATGTACGAGGTCTGATCAAAAAATAACCGTTATTTTCAATTTTTTCAAAAAGTATTTATTTATTCATCAAATCTCAAATTAAATATTCATCGCCATTGACATCTTCTCGGCCTTCCTTAAACCGGTTATACCACAATTGAACTTGTGCTCTACTCATAGTAGACTCGCCAGACATTCAACAGTCAACATTTCAAATGTCCTTGCGCATTTAATTTCATTTTTTACACCAAACATAATACAGTTTCTTTGATCAATTTTTTCGAATAGTAAAAAATCGAAGAGCACATCAAAACACATCTAACCTTTTTATCTGTCAAAAACAAACTGACAATCCAAAATAGCTGATGTTGTCAACATATATAACAGACATGTGTGCCAACATAATAGAAAAAACATGTGAAAACTGAACACACGTAAGTCACGGAATTTGAAAATAACGGTTATTTTTTGATCACACCTCGTACTTTTTTAAAAATTCAAAAACATTGTAATGCGGTAATTTTTATTTCCAAACAAAACAACAACAACAAAAAATGAAATAAAATAAAAAAAAAATCATTCTTTACAATTATTATTTAAATTTCTTCTTTCAAATGTCGGCCATTAATGTTTTCAACATGGTCCTGAGGTTCTAATTTCCGGTGACGTGTTCGCGAACCTTTCTGCTGCTAGACCCATTTTAGCCTGCAATAAGAACTCTTGAAACTCTTCGCGTTGCTCCTTGTCCCAATTGCAATTATCCTTATTGACATTGCCATTAATCCAGAAATGACCATCGTTGCTGAGCATAATTTTGATCCAAAACAAGGAACACTCTTCAATCGTTTTATGAGCCCAAGGAATGAAGCCCAATATCTTTCTGTAAAATAAGTCAAGTTGTTGCTTACAATAAGTCAAGCTGTTAAAATTGGTGGACGCTGTGGTCTATCGTATTTGGCGGCTTATTATCCAGTAATAAGAATTACTTTTGAGATTTTTCGATCGTAGGCCGAGGTTAGTAAGAAAGTAATTCTTGTTATCTTGTTCAAAGTAAATTTAATTTTTTTTTATTCAAATAACTTTGTTTATTATACAATGTAAATGCCATTTTGTTCAATAACCTTTTGTCAGCTTTCAGCCAACTTTTTATCTCGGCTGGAAGGAATTGCTGATACTTTCTACTACAAAAACTCGATTTTTAGATACTAATCTGCCTTGAAGGACTTTCCGCTCAACAAATTTTATAGACTCCGGAGTGATTAAAAACATATTGAGATATTTGTAAAGGCTATCAGGTGGATGTGGCATCATCTTCTATCTGCAAAAATGTGCGAGACTTAGCATTGTTGTGGTGGAAAATTGCGCTTTGCGACTTATCAATTCAAGACTTATTTCTTCAAGATTCATTAAGCGCCATCGAGAGCGGTCCCAAAACTAGCCGACCAGATGTATAGACGGTTTGAAAAAAAAAAAAAAAATTATTTTGGTGAAAAGTGGCAACTTTAAAAAACATGTGTCTTAATCTTCAGGGTGCCATGTTGTTTAGTATTTTTATTTGAGCCATCAAAAATAAACGATCTCAGGGAATTTGTAAACATAGAAAAAATTGGTTACCGTTATGTAATTCATTATTTCCACGTGAAAGGTCTAAGTCCAACCAATATTGAAGTTGTGCTAGATTCCACTATGGCGGAGTCTGTTTCTTTGTTTAAGAATGTAAAATTAGCAGAGTTCAAACGAGGCCGTACGTGCTGCTAAGACGACCAATTGAGGTGATTACGCCATACACGGTTAAGAAGATCTAGCAAATGGTATTGGATGTTTGTCTGAATCGGCTGAAGGTGCGTGAAGGTGAGGTGCGAAGATTTGAAGTTGAGAAAGCTGTCCGCAAGATGGGCGCCATACTTGCTCTCAATAGAGTAAAAACAGAGTTGGGATGACGTTCCAGTGGAGTGTTTGGCTGTGTTTCACCGCAACAAAGCCTAATTTTTGTGTCAATTTATAACATTGGATGAGCCATGGGTCTGCCATTTCACACCTGAAAGAAAGGAACACTCCAAGCAATGGACTGGAATGGGAGAATCGTGTCAAAAGAAGGCGAAGTCGGTTCCATTTGCAGGCAAGGTCATGGCGTCGGTTGTTGGGATGCGCATGGGATTATTTTTACTGCAGCTTACTAATTTATTGCAGCGTTTAGGTGATGAAATTATGGGTAAAAGTGCATTTAGCGAGAAATACTCTAGTTTACACATCCACTATTGCGATGGCCAAAATTAATAAATTAAATTTCGAATTGCTTCATTACATACCTTTTTCGACAGACTTGACTCCCACGGACTATTTCCTATTTTCAACAGCGAAGAGTCTGCGGTTAGCGTCTACTTTAAGGAGTTTGACGGTTCTTACTATGAACAGGGTACAGAAGCTGAAAAAAGAAGATTATATTGAAAAGTATAGAAAATTTGTTCCCCATTTATTTGTGCCTTCTTCGTTAGGTTGTTTAGTTTTGGGATCGCCCTCTTATACCTCAAAACTTCTGATTTGGTTCCTTAGAAGCAATTAAAAGTAAACTACACTCTTAAAATCCCACCATATTGACAACATAATCTTTTTTATGTGCAATTCAGCCTTCGATGACGTTTGAGTGAGTGGATTATACTGGTTGCTTTTAATCAATAAATCACAATTGCTTATCCGCTTTCTTAAACGAATTCCTTTAGTTCGACTATTTTTGAGGAGTGTGTTTTAGTTTTTTAATTGCTAAAGATTTTCTTTTCGAACGGACACGTGTGGATCCGACTAAATAATACCTTTGATATCGTACTCATCAACCTCATAACTCCGATGGTCATCTGTGAGCGCGCACTTTACAGAACGGAATTATATAAACCAATTTTAGGATATGCGTTCTTTTAAGGCGTGGTTTCGCAGCTTTTTGGCTTTTCTATGGAAATCAGTAAAAGAAATTTATTATTTGTTATGTTTGGCTTTATTTAGCATAATTCGAATAATTTGATTTAGATCAAATATATAACTTGTTGTCATTTTGAACGTAATTCTATTATGCCCCTTTCATAGAAACGCTCGTTCCTATTGTTACAAAAAAACTAAAACATTCGATTTTTATAAACTTCTCTTGAGGCGAATTCTTTACCATCAAAATCTTTCACCATAGACAGTAACAGGCCGTAACCTCTTGGGCGGGTTCGAACATAAAGGCGGATGCGTAAGAACCTCCCAATCAAGTTCCCGGAATTTCTGGCGAGTTTCTATCGATGTATGGTGGCCTGGCGTGGTGCAGGTGGAACACAATCCGTCTCCTATTGGGCAATGCTGACCACTTTTAGGCCGAGGTTTCCTTCAGATAGCCACATTTTTGATAGTGAATATCCGATATAAGAGTGTGATCTTTGAAGAGCAACTCACACAGAAAAAATTGTTTTTTTTTTTTTTTTGACCGCTTAGCCTGGCTTGTCCGCCGTTTTCTCTTGCTTATCCTGATCCGACCACTACCGTTTTTTCCTTTAAGTTGTCTTAATTGGCCCTCTTTTTATTACCAGTCACCATCCGTTTCAGAAGTGGATTTAATTCTATTCGCAGATGGAAACACGCTTTTTTCATGTGGCACCCATACATCGAAGTCTTTTTTATGATCTTTCTTGTTTAAATGATTCGTAATGATTTTTCTGCAAATATTTACTGATGTACACATGATGCTTAAGTTTAAAAATTTTCATTATTTTATCGACATTTTCGACAATTGACCTTTCAAATTGTGGTATATTTTTGTCATCGAAATCAATGGAGCAGAATCGACGAAACTAGTACTGTTCATGATCGACTATAACAGTATCAAAACCATGAATACTATTCACATTTGTAGACATCATGCTAGCGATTTTACTTTTATTGAAATAAAAGAAAACGTTTAATATGTATGACGTATTTCTTCTTTACTGATGCACATTCTCATTCTCATTTCTCAAACAATACTAGATTAAGTAATCACAAAATCTTCTGAGTAGTTTTTCGAGCACGAAATCTTTCTAATCTTAAGGCAAATTTAGAAGTGTAATCTGTTCGCAATTACACAGCCCGAGATACAGACCATCCTTTGGGAAAATAATTTGCTTCCTTTTAAAAGCAAAATATGGCGAAAATTTTCCTTTTGTGCCTCCACACACAGAAGTCCATGAGGGTTTAACGTGAGTCTCGCCGTGAAGGCCTTACCCACGGTGTGCGACACACTGGACATATTACAATGCGATTGCCAACGCCCCCCTGTGATAGCCAAGTAAAACTTGGGCTATCTAGGAAAAGGGGCTGACAATTGTGCTATTAACACATATTGTCACACAACACACAATAAAAATGTGCACAAGGCGATTAAAAATTTAACTGGCAACAGAAAATTTTGTGGCATATCACAAACTGCAGCTTGAATTGTCAGCTGTGTAACGGCATAACATACTCGTACAATTTAATCGACTGATCTAAAACATTTTTTGGACATAAAAGCCATATTTGTTGTCATCTCCATACAAAACGAATTTAGGCTGTTCTATGTCCAAAAACAGAAATTGTCCACAAGTATTTCTCTCATGCTTAAGGCGATTTATTACTTTCCACCTGCCAATTTTTCCAACATTTATAACATTTCTATGATTTTAGGAAGCGAGTGTTTGTTGTAATGCGAGCATATTTTTCCAATAAACACTTCTGTTCTCGAGGTTTTTTTACAAATTTGTAAACTAAAACCTCTTGCGGGGTAATCGATCTGGTGCTTTGTTTTGGCGTTTCTTTTATTAACAACAATTAACACGTTTTCCAAATGGAAATAACGTTAGAACTGTTATGAGAGACGATAAAGAGTTTAAAAACTCATATCAAAATATAGCTATTAACATATACGGCACCGATGAATCTTCTTCGCCATCATCAGCAAGTGTATTAGCATTAGAAACAGCAACAGCATCCCCATCATCATCATCATCATTACAGCGGACTGTGCTAAGGTTGTTGCTGGCACAATTATGTTAGACGGTCTAACCGCGAGGTCTTACCAAACCATAAAACTACAAAGAAAATTAATACCAAAAACGTTATGTAGTGTTGAAATCAAAGAAGATGAACGCTTTATAAACGATCAGTAGACATAGAACGGAAAACTAGTCTGAGTGAGAAATGACGGCGACGTTTGTAATATTAACCTTAAAAGACCATAACAATTTGTAAGCGTTTAAATGTTTCAACAGCAGCTGTACATGTGAATGCTGAAAATTAAATCAAATGCAAAAGAAGCGGCTTAGGCGTAACCAAATTCGTATAACATCATATCATTGTTGCCGTTCAAGAAATGGGTTAGTAGAGCTTATAATCTACGAGTATGTAGCTATCTTGGGCACATTGAACAATTTAACACTCAGCTAGCAAAAGCCATTCATCTGGCAACCATATTTCCCAGCCACAGGCTATCGTTTGCTAACCGCCTTGTTGCAATTGTTTCCGTGGTCACCTGCCACTAAAAAAAGCCAACACGCCATCTGCATGTATAGCAGGATGTATTGCATAGAACATGACATGACTATTATGAAATTCTATATGTATTGCAAAGATTCCGCTGATGTAGTTGTTTGGTGTGGCATCTTTCCATACAGATTATTGAACACTGAACCGTCAGAGAAGCAAGCAATTATGACATTAATTAACATGGGGTGTTCTTAATAGTTTTTAAAAGTTAAAATTTTGCTCGAGATCATAAATCTCAATGCGGTTCGTATAATTTGCATTTGCGTGAACACGATATCACTCATCCACTCATCCCACTGGGGCTGAGCACAGTGAAAGTCGAATGAATTGAGGAAAACGAAAAGAAATTTACATCGATATTGAGGCGAAATTCTTAAATTGAAATGATGCAAATGACGGTCGACCACCACTGTTCTATTAGAGCAAATTTTATTACGCCTTATTAGACATAATCAAATTTGCCATATGTAATTTGTAAATAAGTATGACGACAGCATGATCTCCTCTAAAGTTTGTTGGAATTTAAAAGTAAATCATTTCATTTGAAAAGTTGTATAGCCGCCGCGATTTGACGTTAATCACCGTGATGTAAAGCACTTATTGTAGTCATCTTATTATGTGTGATTTCTTACTATCGATTGCTTCTTAGTAAATCGACTAAACTGATTATGTGAGATTTATTTGAGGTTCGCTCATACAATACTTTAGCTAACAATCGTTTACCTTAAACTGATGTGCATACGCAAGAAATGAGTAGCTCAAAATTACCATATTCATTGTGATAAATTCAAATTGGGCAGCAACTTTCTACAGGGTTGCTGTAAATGTAACTTTGTTGGGCAACTCAAATAAATTTTTATAATTCATTTTATACTAATTTTTTTCTTTATTCATTTGTTACAACCTTTTTAATGGCTCCTAAAAATAATTTAATTTAAATGACCTCCGCGCTAGGTGAAACATGTGCGATATAATTTATTGTAATTATTCATTACTGCCTGGAGCGATGCAGCGGGAATTGTCCCAGTTATAGTTCAAATACATTCCATTAAATCGATCAAGTTTTTTGATTTTGTTCTATAAACTTCCTGTTCGCAATATCCTTACAAGGAAAGTCGTTTGGAATAAGGCTGGGTCACATTGGGACCGATAGAGTGTGGAGTTCCTGGAAATTAGCTTATTGTAGATTTTCTGCTGCAGTTTTCACATTACTGTGACGGCTTCTTTTCAAATTGCATCATCTTGTTGAAATCAAAAATAATTGGAAAGGGATTGCTTTCGATGTGGTTCTGAAAAGAAAAACTCTTTCAATCTTCTTCTTATGTGGCGACTGGAATAAACAGCCTTATCTATTACACGCCGCCCGTAGGAAATAATTCCAAGCGCTTCGATCTTCTGCGCTTCTCCTCCAATTCGCCACATCAAGCTTCGGTAGTATTTTAGAAACCCAGTCATTCCAACGGAGTTTTGGTCGCCCTCTTCTGTGCCGTCTATCGTGTTCGTTGTCGAAAACTTTCCGTGCCAGAGCATTTGGGTCTATCCGCACAACATGACCCTGCCAACGCAATCACTGTATATTAATGCGTTTGACCATGTGGATGTCGGCATATAGCTCATACAGCTCATTGTTCATGCGACGCCGATACTCTCCGTCAACGATGATGGGTCCATATATCTTCCGGAGTATTTTCCTCTCGAAAACTGCCAGTACTGACTCATCCGCTTGCGTCATAACCCAGGATTCTGCGCCATATAACAAGACAGGTAGAACCAACGTCTGGTACAGTCGGATTTTTGTTTGTCGAGAGGCGGCTTCATCATTGAATCGTTTGCTTATCCAGTTATCTTTCAATATCCCTAAATAATATTGTGGTTGCAACATCCGTCTGTCACCCCGTACATATCAACAACGGAGAATTGTTTTGCGTTCAGTTCATTCCATACCAAAGTTCATATTTTCTTACTCGTTCCACCTCTTGGCTTTGTACAGAGAACTGCATATGTAGGCATGGGCTATCGAGCCTCAAGTAAAGACTCAGAATTAGAGTTGAATTATAGTGCTGCAAGAAAATTGCTAAAGTAGAAGCTAAATTTTTCACAGTTTTATATAACACTTTTCCTTCGTAATTTTAGCGGTTTCAAAACCGCCGGTCTGGCAAGGCTGTCATTTGAAGTGCTATTTATTTCCTTTATTTCTAATAAAAAGAAAAATTGAGAAAGAAAGAAAATTAAAATAAAATCGAAAATTAATAAATTCTAAGTGAATTTTATGGTAGAAAAATTTTTGATTCATCAAACGAGTAGCGACTAATGTGAGCAATAAAAAGCATGTTAACTAGATTTCCAGGCTGCCATCGGTTATGGACCCTTATGAAAAGAAACTATGAAGAAAAATAAGCAAGTGAAAATTTTCCGGGCCTATGACGGTTTATTCCGACAAAACATGGCAAGTACTGCAGCATATGGCCATTAAATCCAATGCTCTTGGCACTCAGAGCTCGAGAGAATTCAGGCAATCCCAATAAATAACGTCACACAATGCCAGGGAAAAATGATGCCGCGCAAATGGCAATGATGCAGGGGATGGTTTTAAGATGAAATGATTGAATTCGGTATCCCCGTTAAACGGATATGCACGGAGTCTTAAGGGAAACAAACAAAAAAAAAGCGAAGTACTTACTAGACCTTTGAGTTTCAAACGGGACCATATGTAAGGCGATAGTCTACACTCATTAAGATGATGATGAGAAAAGCTGCACTTAACATTACCCGAAAAATTCTTAGTAAATATTGTTGGTCGAAAATCGCTATATATTGGACGAAAATATTCTCAATCATTGAGACTTAGTTAGTAAAAATGAGTTTGGCTGTTTTGTTGGCAGCAAAAATCACAAATATTTTGTGAGTTGATAATTATAATTTTTGAATTAAGAAAGGTGAAATGTAAACAAACAAGCTCTATTACCGTTTAACGAGCTGCGTTATGACAAACCTCATAATCGACGAAGCAATACCAAACTGACAATGGTGCAACCTGTCTTTTTGTCCCACGCGATGTCCTGCTTTGTGACGGATGGATGATGGGAGTCTTCGAGAGAAAAATACTACATAACAATGCTTCGCACCATGGACAAAAATGGAGTTCTGAATGATATAATAATGATATTTCAAATCATTTTTTATTTAACTGATGAAGCGAAACCGCAATGTAACTTGTTTTGGCATCATCTAATGTAGGGAATTTAGATGGACATTTTTTAACAATTTTAACAATTTAGGCATTCCGAGAAAAAACTTATATTAGCACTAGATTTTACTGTAATACATAAATATCTTACATATTCATTTGTCTTTGGGGCACTCTTCTTGTACTGGCTGCAATCTTTAGCAAAGTGTCCCATCTCACCACAGGCATAGCAGGAGTCAAACTCTCGTCGTGGCTTGCGACAAACTGCCAAATATGCAACTGCCAAAGATGGATTCGATGAAAGGATTACTTTTCCGAAGATTCAAAAATTTGTTAAAAGTTTGATAAAGTAGGAAAAATTTAAAGTGAAGGAAAAGCGAAATTTTATTAATCTTCCTGTGAGCTCAGAGCATTATTTTTATAATAATTAAAAAAAGGATAGCATAATTTTTGTCGCAATTTTGAAAAAATTTTTTTTTTCTTTATGTCTAAAACTAAACCCCATTTTCAAAATTTGGCTGCTTAAATAACTATGAAAACTTAGTAATTTTTTTTATTTTTATAATAGTTTAGACCAAACAAGAGAAACATCGGTAAGAGAAACCTTTGTGCAAAGTGCAATAAACATACGTTTTTATGAGTAAAAAGTTAACTTTCTGGAAAGAGAAGTATACAAATTTGCCAACACTTGACCAACCAAGGAGCAAAAAATGTATTTTTCGTTGCTTTTCTGATAGTTAGAATCATTCTTTTTAATGCGAAAAAAAATCGGGGAAAAATGTTTGCCGTAATTACAAAAAAAGGAAAAAATTATATGTTTAAAATCAGTGTTTTTGAAATGGTGGACACAAAAGTATTAGAATTCTCTGAACAAGAAACAAAAAAAAAAAAGTAAATAGTTTTATAAATAGTTTGAAATAAAAGTATCAGATTGATTAAAATTTGCTGCAACTTTGTAGTTCTAGTACATGTTTTTGATTTGTTTTCGTATAATATATAGCAGTCATGATTTAACGTACATAGGAACGTACACATACATGAATACACGCTTTTTCTATTACTAAAACGTTAACAAAAAATTTCAAAATTCAGATTTAGCTGAAAACTTATCATGCTTTAATTCATGCTAAATTTGGTACAAGCCGTACTATCCAATGTGATGTCGTAGTATAATTAGAAGAGATACCAGGAGGCGTATTCTGATAAATTTTTATTCAAATGGAACCATCCAATAAAGTTTTGTAGTGTAGTTGTGTTTCGAGGCCCATGTGGGAAGTACAAGAAAACATGGTTCGATTCCACCCAAAATTTTGCACCCAAATGGAAATTGTAAACTTGTTAGTCGAATAAAATTCTGTCAAAGTCAGTTCGTCCAATTGGGTGTTATGATATGACTACATTTTGAGACTCATTGGTGAATTTTTATGCAAGGTACCAGAATGTATTTTCTGATTTCGTTCAAATTTTGGACATTACTGAAACTAATTTACTCCTGCTACATTTTCTCGTCCAATTATTTCCCTTAAACGCTGTCTACAAATAGGTCAGTGCGTCTAATAGGGTATTACAAGGGCGGTCCCAAAACTAACCGACCTAACAAAGAAGGCACAAAAAAGTTGGCAAAAATTTTCTATGTTTTTCAACATAATCTCCTTTTAGCTTTACGAGCATATACTTTTTCCACCGATATTCAATAGCTTCTATACCCTGTTAATAGTAAGAACTGTCAAACTCCTTAAAATAGCCATCAATCGCAGTCTTCATCTCTTCATTGTTATCAAATCTTTTATCAACGAGCCATTTTTTTCAAGTTTGGAAATATAAAAAATTGTCCGAGGTTGCTATATCTGGTGTATAAGGTGCGTGACGAATCAGTTCGAACTTTAATTTCTTAATTTTGGCCATCACAATAGTGGATGTGTGAACTGAAACATTGTCTTGATGAAATAACACTTTCTTTTTTGCAAAATACGGTCTTTTTTCATAATTCCATCACCTAAATGCTGCAATAAATTAGCATAATTTTTGCCATTAATGGTTTTTCCTTTCGGAAAACAATCAATAGTCTCAGGTGTGAAGTGGTGGACCCATGTCTCATCTATGATTATAAATCGATGCAAAAATTCGGCTTTATTGCTCTATTGAAAGCAAGCGCTGCACTCATCTTGCACACAGCTTTCCCATCTTCAAATACTCGGTCAATGTACGATATATGGCACTTTTTGAAATGCCTATTATTCCAGCTAGCTCACGCACATTCAGCCGACGATCATCTAATATCATTTTGTGGATTTTCTTTACCCTGTCTGGCGTGGACACTTCAATTGGTCGACCACTACGGTGTTCGTCATGGCAGCTCGTACGACCTCGTTTAAACTCTGCTACTCAATATTTTACAGTTGTAGACGAAAGTGCGGACTCCTTCCAATTTTTTCCATGTTCACAAATTCACTGAGATCATTTACTTTTGATAAATAAAATAAAAATGCTAAACAACGTGGCGCTTTGAAACATAAGTCACACGTTTTATAAAGTTGCCACTTTTCGCCAAAATAATTTTTTTTTCAAACTACTCGCACCATCTATACGTCGAGTAGGATAGTTTAAGGAATGCCCTCGTATGTGTGATTTTGAAGCCTATTAAGCCATTTGTGTGGGAGGTACCAGCAGGCCTATTCTAAATGGATCTAAATTTTAGTTTTTTTGTCATTTATCTGTCACCACTCCCACTTTTTTTTGTCAAATCGTTATGTGGGGACGAAACTGGTTGCTTTAATTTTTTTACCTTCACCCAGAGAAATAAAGGTAGATATCATTTGATACGGCAAAAAAGTAACACCGAGAAGTAAGCGTCTACAGTGCCAAGTATATTAAATTTATTTCATAACTTTTAAAGTCGATTGACTGACGTCCATCTGTCTTGCTTGACGGCTGTTTGGGTGGATGGTAGACACGATAACTGCTGTAAGTCTTTCTGGAACTGTTTAAAACTTAGCATAGCCTAATATTTGAGTGATTTAATGCACACATTACTACGTTCATACTTTTTATGTGATTGGACTAAATGTAGTCATTTTTGGTATCAGCATGAAATGTATTTATGCTGATACCTCCCATACAAATGGACCGATTTTACGAAATTTATTCAATCATCTGCAATTTCCTTAGTAGGCTAAAGCGGTCTAGATTTTTGTCCATTACATTGTTTACAATTCTCTACAATATCGGAGAAAATCTGTCCAGTAACCATGTCCCTTCCCGTGCTATACAAGTGACAGATTCAACCCAATATGATGTCGTAGTATGATTAGAGGAGATACAAAGAGGTGTATTCTTGATAAATTATTATCCAAATGGAATCAAAATTCGACCGAAAATACCATATGTCATGCGTTTGATAATCTAAGTTCTGAAAACGAAAATGGGTGACGTTGCCACAGCCAATCTGGAACCGATGACCGATTTATCGAAATTCGATTTTCTATATTTTGATATCGAAGTTTTGCATTATGGTACTGGCTAAAATGTAAAAAAATCAACGGCGGGTGTGCATACCTTCTATGCAAATTACCTTGTGTAACTAATGTATTCCTAGATTCGCATCTTTCATTCAATTGCACCATATTCTGTATTAATTGAACTCGGATCAGTACTGTCAGTAAAAATAGATTACTTCACCACACATACAAATTGGCTGATTTAACCAAAAATCGGTGGTCCATTCAGAAAGTTACAATTTCGCTTCCTTTATTGTGCTTCAATTCAGAACATTTTTTGTGTCAGCACAAAACTCGGATCAGTTATTTGGTACTGCTAGTGAATATGCATTGCATTAGCACACATACAAATTGGCTGATTTGATAAAAAATCGGTGGTCGGTTCAGAAAGTTACAATTTTGCTTCCTTTATTGTGCTTTTTTTGCTTTTTATTGTGCTTTTGTGTCAACCCAAAATCATAGCTTTGTGTGCATTTCATTTAACTTTACTTTTGAAACCGAAAAACGGAAGAAACGAAAAATTTCGACTTCTAAGTGGATTAAGCGATGCCCGTCTATCTGGTTGACTGGTGAATAGAATATATCTGGCAAATCTGATGAAAAAGTTTATCTTCAAATTCCACGATAATTTTTTTTATATGAAGTTTCATCGCGAAATATGTAAGACAGTTCACATAACTGAAATTTCTGTACTGGTTTTGATAATGACAAATAATGTGTCTGAACTAAAGTATTTGATTTCTAAGATTTATTTAAACAGAAGACTATCGTCATGTGATATATGAATCATGATTAGAGTGTTGAAAAACCTACATTTTCAAAAAAGTAGTTTTCAGTTTGTTGGAAAAATCAAGTCTTTAAAATATTGGTTGAATGTGGATTGAAAAAACAAATAAGTGGTGAAATAGGTCTCGTCTTTTTTTATGTAATAATAAATTTCATGTCTGAATTAACGTTTTTGATTTTTAAGACATGCTTAAATAAATTACACAGTCACAATTGCCGAAATGACACTTGGAACGAAAGAACCGAAATTTGGGGGTTTTCATCAACGTAATTTATCAATCTTCAATCATAGTCAACTAGAGATGTGCAATTAATCGGTTAAACAATCTTGGTGATTAGTTATTGTTTCGACTAATTAGTTATTTAACTAACTAAAAGTTTTGATTATTCAGATCTACAATTGATCAAATAATTTGATTTTTGATTACTCAGAATAGAATAATTTAGTCAAAATTCAAATATATTATAACAATAAGAAAAAACAAATTATCCAAGGAACATGGTTTTTATGTACTAAAGTCTTTTAAGGGACGCACAATATAAAATGTGAGATACAATAGATTCAAATATTCAAGTTTGCCTACTCAATAATCAATTAATCATGAAATTTGAATAACCAGAATAATTATTAATCGATTAATCTTAAATTTGATTAATCCAAATGTATGAATAATTAATAAATTGATTAATCTGGATTTTAGTTAATCGAGTTAACTGTTTAATGAATAGAACATCTCTATAATCAACACGTCGATAATTCTTTTATAGAAGAATTTGTCAAGATCCCCAAAATACACTATCTGAATGATCTCATCATTTGGTAATACATTAAATCGTATCGTAATGAGATTTGAAAACAGATATTAGTTGCTGGGTTCAATTCGAACTTTAATTCACACAATTTTGCCATCGTAACCATTGACTAACAAAACGGTTAATTATCTTTTTAGAAGGGAACGCTTTTCTTTGCAATTTTCCACATTTGCGTAGCGGACGATATGGGAACAAATTTTTTCTTTACAAAATTTAAAATTCCTTTATCTAATCATACCGTGATTAGTTGTGTTGTGACTTAAATGTCACTTTTCCCCAAACTTAATTCACAACGACATCATAAATCTTTATTACCCTGTCTCCTAGTCAGGCAATACCCTGTAACATACCATAGACATGAAAATGTGTACAACCACGTTTTTATCTCTTTGTGTTTAGATCATAATATCCGCCAGGCCTACTTTTGTTTCCTTTCTTTCCAATAGAAAACCAGTTGATCCTTACGATTATCTCTGTCCATTATAAATTCTCCTCAATTATAAACACATGCATTTTATGAAGAATTGGGATTCTTCATTAAAATGCGATGCATGTCACCAAAGCTACAGAGTTCTTTGGAATCTCAGGCATCGTGGTAATTATTTAGTCATTAGATGGGCCTACATATATGTTGACGACCAATCTAATATAACATTGGCCGTATTGTAAATCGACCAATCGGCAACACTCTCAGAATATTTTGCCATACTTTCTTGGTGGAATATGTGCTCTGCTGTGTGATCTTGTCATAATAACCTCAATCTGCTGGTCTTCCTTTCTTTCCTCATGTAAGATGATGATGATCTGCAGATTGGCAACAACTTTTTCCATCAAGAACTGACCTAATTCTTATGGTGCCAGTGTTGATGTTGTTTTTGTTGCCACTGTTGAGAAACCAATGGTTAGATTGCTGACATTGTTATTGTTGCTGTTGCTGTTGCTATTGTTGCTGCAGTTTTTTCAAAAAATTTAAATAATCAACCGCAAAAACACAAAAGTCAACAGATCTATCTGATAGGGTTTACATAACGCGCAAGCTGGTTGCTGTTGTCTTTATAGAAGAATGTTTATGTTACAGTGGTTACGAGATTTCATAAGACTTTGATTTAATGAACTAATGAAATATTAAGAAAAACACTTTAAAGAATGTACAGATTTTGTTCGAGAAAATATCGAAATACTATTTTGTATACGTTCAACCAAAAGAAGGAACATATAGATCATTTGATACAGCGAAGATATAACATTCAGAATGAAGCGTTGAAACTACCAAATATCTTTTGGCCAAATGTGTTTTATGACTTTCTGAGTCGATTGTGCGATGTCCGTCTATGTGACTAACTGGTTGGTATGACCGATAACTATCATAAATATTTGTGGAATTTCTTATGTATTTCTTATCTTCGTATCATATCCTAGGATTTTTGATGGGTTATATCGGTCCGCTCCTTCTGTTACCTCTCCCATAAGATCCCCGATTTTCCAAAATTCAATTTCTGTTAGACTGCAGTAACTTAGGGTTTTGTTCATTGCATTCCTTTTAAGACAACAAAATTTGACAAAATTGTACACTTAAACACTCGTATGCCTCTTTTGGTATTCCTCATATAAATGACACATTTAACTTATATATTCTTAAGTTCATATCTTTAATTCGGCTGCTGCAAATTCAGTCAAATTTGGTACATAGCAAGAAATTGGTAAAATACAATCTAAGGAATAAATATATGATATTGTCACGCCCCTTCTGGCAACTCTCATACGCACTGACCAATTTTCCTGCAACTGCTAATCTATAAATTGCAGGAATCTAAGTTTTTGTCCATTGTATTGCTAAATAATGCTAAATTAAATTTTAAAAAAAGTTCCCTTTTTAGCTCACATCATTAATCCAGTTCTATTAAAATTTAACACATATCATGAGTTTGATGAACTTAGTGCTGAGTGCCCAGTGCGTTGACACGTCTTCTGGTCTGCCTTCCATACAAATTTATTCATGCATTGAAATTTATTATTCCCCCAGTAAGCATTGGTTTGTAAGCTGCAGTAAATTGCAATGTTTGACAAAATGTGGAAAATCATGGGCCTTTCTGATAACTTCCACACAAACCACATAATTTAAATCATATAATTTTAGATTTGTGTTTTTCTTATAGTTGTATTTAATCCTGTATAGCTTAGCAATCATAAGGCTTTTAATAAACATATTTCTGAAAATGAATAATGAAAATGATCAGGGTTGCCTCCCCAAACTACTCAATTTAGCACGGATTAATGGTCTCCCTATAATTTCTAAGGGGAAGACAGTAATTTGTTAACAAAATGGTATTTGATGATCGTCGGCTAAAGCAATTTCGAAAAGTATTACTATACATTCTATATTAACTGAAGATTTGAAGATGAGAAAGTTATTCGCAAGATGGGTGCCGCGTTTGTTTTCAATAGAGCAGAAACAGCGTCGTGTTGTTTCAGTAGAGTTTTGGGCAATATTTCACCGCAATAAAGCCGAATTTTTGCAATGATTTATAACCGTGGATGAGACATGGGTCAATGACTTCACACCTGACACAAAAGAATAGTCAAAGCAGTGGAGAGGAATGAGAGAATCGCGCCCAAAGAAGGCAAAAATAGTTCCATCTACATTTAAGGTTATGGCGTCTGTTCTTTGTGATGCGCCTGGGATTATTTTTATTAATTATCTTCAGAAAGGAAAAACCATCAATGGTGAATATTATGTTAATTTATTGCAGCGTTTAGGTGATGAAATCATGGAAAAGAGGCCGGATTTGGCGAAAAAGAAGGCGTTATTTCATCAAGACGATGCTCCAGTTCATCGCGTACCTTATTTGCCAGTTTTAGCCCTCGGACTATTTTCTATTTTCGAACTTAAAGAAATGTTTCGGTAGTAAAAGATTTGCCAACAACGAAGATAAGGAGTTTACTGAGTACTGTAAGGAGTTTGACATTACATACTGTAAACAGGGTATAGAAACTATTGCATATTGCTGGAAATAGTTTAGCTCGACACCTAAAAGGAGGTTATGTTAAAAAATAAAGAAAATGTTCACAACTTTTTTGTATCTTCTGTGTTAGGTCGGTTAGTTTTGTGACCGCCTTCGTATTTATATATATAGATTCTGCCGACGGAAGAACTTTGAACTGTGATTGTGGAAAAATTTCTATCGATCCGAGCATAAATATTAATTTCCCAAAAGCAAAAATTTTGTCATTCGCTGAATATTAACTATTTCATTATACAATTGGTTATTACACATTATATACGAGTATATAGTCCGCTAAAAAATTTTGAAAATTATGGCGATTTTCCATTAGTGTGATGTTCCTTTTACAGTATCTGGGGGCAAATTCCTCAAACTAAGCTTCTGTTCGGTCCTAACCTCGTTATTCGAGCAAAAGCATATAGAAGTGGTAATACTAGCACGTGGTCATGTCTGGACTATACGAGAGCTGGGCAACAAGTTCTAAGCTTAGTTCGGCCAGTTCGAACATCGATTTCACTGCCTAGTGTGGTGGTGAAAAAATTTTTTTTTTATTATTTCTTTAAATGAGGATCAATTAAGAATAGATCCAATAATTAACAGTAATGGTTAGCAAGGAAGTTGTACTAATGTGAATTATGCCACTCGCATCCCAGAAAAAAATTGCCATCACTTTCCGGTTGATTGCTGGGATTTTCATTAAGTGGCATAATATCAAAATGATGCTGCTAAACAGTGACTTGCTTAAGCTTTTGCGAAGTACACGCGGCTTCCAACGTGTACACAACGTATAGTAAAAGCGATTCACGATCTCTTAAGTCGGTTAAGCGGGATTCGTAAATCTTTAGGTACCTTGTGAAAACTGTGCACAGGTGAATATTTTGCCAGATAGTAGCAGAGGATTTCAAATGGACGGTCCAATCTTTGTAGTGCCACATATACAAATTGACTGATTTTCCGAAATTTAGGTTCCTCACTGTAATTTATCATCCATAAACTACAGTAACCTAAGGTGCATTGCATTGTATTATATAGCTTAGTAACAGTTGACCATTTAAGCGATAACTCCCACACAAATTGCGGATTTAAAAGTTTTATTTTTGGATTCATAACTATTATATGGCAGCACTAAATTCGACACAAGTTGAGCGTTTGCCAAAGTAGGGGCTCAGAATGAAAACGGGACACATTGCCACACCTATCCAAGTACCTCCCACGAAAATTGTCGATTTTTTGAAATTCAATCATTTTTCTATAATTTCCAATTAATTAGCCGAAGTAGTCTACATTTCGGTCTATTACATTGCCTTATAGTTCTAATTAAAATTGGAGCAAAATTGTTAAAGTAGTCATGCTCCTTCTAGTGCCTTCCATACAGTGACCGAATTAAATCGTATATTCTTACATTCATATCTTTAAATCAGTTCTACTAAATTTAACCAAATTTGATACAAATCAAACGTCTGGTTAACTAAGATCTAAGAATGAAAATAGTCGGAGTTCTCACGCCTATTCTGGTACCTTCCACACACAATTGACCGATTTATCGAAATGTAATTTTCCACTAAATTCTTTAATTTCATTATTGAGAAGTACGTTAATACGATAATACTTAACTCACTGTCAATTATATTGCGCAATATTGGAACCGGTCGTTGCATTGCGCGAAGATTAGTACACGTGGCTATTGCTTGTATGATCCCGGGTTCAATCCCGCATACAGTCCATCTATAATCAGACCTCGATTTGTATGACGAACACTTTGAGTAGTTGAGTAATCAACAAATTTGGTAAGTTTGGTTAAACCGTTGCAAGGAAATTCTCAAAAATATAAAATATTTTCATTTGATTTAGTATTTATGAATGATCAACCCTTGCTTAAATATTTCGGACGAGAAAGTAAACTAAGAAGTACTTTAATTATTTATATATATTAATTTAGAGAATAGAGCATTATGATGTTGCTTTAAGACAGCTGTCAACTGTTAAATATCTGTCATCTAAAGTGGTATTTATTTAGTGAATTAGGTTTGGGATTTATGAATATGGACAGTTTAACAACCGAAGAACGCTTAAAAATAGTTAAAACCTACTACAAAAGTGGTGATTTAAACGTGAACACTTTTCGTGCATTATGATGGGGTCATCATAATTGGCCTACTGTGCAATTAATTGGCAAGATTATAAAGAAATTTGAAGAGGCTGGTAGAGTTACAGATGTGGTCAGGGCTGTGCATAATCGCATTGTAAGCACTGCCGCCTCTATTAGTGAAAGTGCGGCATATAATCCGCATCTCAATTCAAAGCGCTATGATAACCGATTTTTTTGGCCTGCAATTGAAGATTATAAACTGGACGATATGTGGTTTCAACAAGACGGTGTCACGAGCCACACAACACGACTAATTTTGGCTTTATTGCCAAAGAAATATCCAAAAGTCGTAATTTCATGTTTTATTAACGTCAATTGGCCACCAAAATCATGCGATTTGACGCCGTTAGACTTTTTTTGTGTGGCTACGCCAAAGACCGTGTTTACCCGGATAATCTCCAAAAGGTGGAGCATTTGAAAACCGACATTCGACAAGCGACAATTTATCGCCGATATGCCGCCTCAAAATGTGCGAAATAGTGGTTGAAGACTACCTCAAAAGGATCCACTGCTGTAACCAATCCTGAGACAGTCATTTAAATGACATTGTATTTCGTACATTAACATTATGTGAAGGTTTTACTTGAGTCTCGGTGTGAAAGCCTTACCCAAGGTGTGCCATCACACATGGTGCCGTTTTCTAATCATATGCTTTTCTTTCTTGGTTATGTGTTCTTTCTTTCTTCCAGCGACGGCAAGCGTCCCTTTGGGGTACTCACACTAATCCCGAAGGATTAGCTAGACTGCCAGAGATTGGAAGTAGGTCCCTTGGAAAACTTCCTCAGGTCCTACTCCCTCACTCGTCCAAAGTACCTTTGCGGCCCACTTGGTATGAAGTGAAACTACCTCCCGGGTAGGAGTTGAGGTATCCAGCCAAAACCTCGGATAGAATAAACAGTGTTCTCCAAGCTAATGCGTTCGCTCACTGATACCTGAGCAACGCAAAAGCACTGAAAACACTTGTTCGGGTAACCACAGCCAGCACGTTCTCCCACCAGGGGTCCAACACCAACTGACCAGCAAGGAACAACGTTCCTTGGGCTCCTGGTCACCCGTGCTACCAGAAGAGAAAAACCCTCTGGTCTGGGTTTCGTAGACAAGCTACTCCAGTTTTGCTTTATCATACCTCGCATGGAACTGGTAATCCATAATAATACGGCATAGATTTTCAATGTCCGAGGAGAGAATATCAACACAGCGAAAAGCGAGTACACCATGCTCCTATCATAGTTCATTAACCAGATCTCTCTGGTCATACAACTATATTTACGGAAAAGATAAATCTTCTGATACCTCCCGACGGCTTCTCTATGTCGCATCTGTTGCCAGGATGTGTCTTGTTTAACTATGACTCTCCCCTATACTTGGTTTTCGAAAAACGAGTTCCACGATCAGTTTGATATCATATTATAGGTGAATCCCAAGACATAATCCACCTTTTCCTAGGGCACCTGGTACAAGACCACACTACTCTGTTTTTGTTCACAAGCATCATACCATTTGCCTACTTAATGACAGGATCAGGTAGAGAGGCCTGCGTTCCAGGGGTAGGCGGTACAAAGCATCCTAGGAAACACCTGCCTACCCACATTGTATTTCGTACAGAATGGCATCGATATCATAGCATTATGTGTTTTGTGTTTCATTTGACTTTACTTTTTAAACTGAAAAATGGATAACCCGTTTTAAGCCGAAGCACAGCTAATCATTTAATGCTAAGTCCGTTTTAAACATTCCGCCCTTCATCATGCAACTTTGACCCACTGTGACGATTTTCTTTAGATGTTATTAACCATGCTAGCAGTCTTTTTATAATTGTTTCTTCTCTTCTGGCGCTGCTGTTGCCGTCTTCTCTGTGTTCATTTACAGAGCACAAACCAGTTTTTCTTTGCTTATAGAAGTTGGCATTAACAAAATGCTGACATGTTTTCATTTACTAATTGTTGCTGCACCAGCACCGGCAGCAGCAGCCTCGACATCAAGATACGACTACAAACGTTAGCTGGCTGACAAAGGCAGGTTAGAGTGTAGTACGAAGCTGTTACCAGCTAGTTGCGATTCGATCAAACCCTGACCGGCTTTTAACATGCAAACATGGGATTCATTGCAGTTAATTGCAAAATAATTGAAAGATGCGCCTCGTGTGGCATACAAATGCTGCACACGAACTGTGTGTGCACGCAGATTAACGATGAAGATTTCCATTTCATTAGCATCATTTTGCAATCACAGATCAGAAAGCTTTTATATAACAAAATCGATTTGAAAGGATTGTCCATATTAAACTTATACGATTATGGTGTAAAATGATTAAAAAATATAAGATGTTAATCATTTTTGCTCGTAATCAGTTACTTTCTATGACATGCAGATAATTGCTGAGTATGTGGAGATTTTCATTTTCAATTTGTATGAGGACTAGTTTTGATATGTGAAAATGACATTTTTAGCAAACCTAGAAGAACGCTCAATGTTCAGTTTCTAATTAAATTTTTTGAATATTAAGAAATCCTGGGGGCATAGCCGACGTCATTGGTCAGAAACGGTGTTGATGCTGTCTTCTCAGGTGTTAATAAGGAGTCAGAATTAGTGAATAATGGTAAATGATAACAAAGCCAAATTATTACATTCAAAATTGTTTGACGGAAGTGATGCATGGATATTCTATCATCACTGGCACTAGTCTGAAAATTGGTAGTCATATACAAATACTGCTAAGGATTAAGCAAGCAAGCCAAAGTCTTTTCCCGATGACCAGATATCCAACCGTACCATACGTTACTCCTTTCTATTCCTGATTATCACAGTTTGTTAATAATCCTAAGAGGATTTCATCTTAAAGTCGGGGTTTTTAAACGTTTTTACTCTAATAAATCTAATAAATCACAAGTATTTCAGAATTCGCTTTACAGTTTCTCTAAAGGACTGAGTAAGCCAAAAATTAAATATAATAATAAAAAATACAATAAAATACAAATTTATTAAATTCGGTTCGGAATTTTGTTTTGTTGTGGATGTTGCTCAAAGTTTTATCTAAAGTACGTATTTAGTGCAGACAAGCAGCTAAATTAAGTATTTTTATTTATTTTTTAATTTCGACCCATTTAGATTTAGAAATCTAAATCTGTTATTTTTCCCCGTCATCGAAAGCTTTATTTATCATAGTGAGAATGATTTAGTCAAATAAGCAGCGTTTTGTTCCATAACTTGTTGTCATTTTGAAGGTAATTCCATTATGTCTTTCCCATAGATATTCTCCCCTCTATTTTCCAGAAAGCTGTGGCAGTAAATTTTCACAAGTTTCTCTTGAGTTAAATTTTTCACCAACAAAATCACTCGCCTTGGTTAGGAAAAGGTGGTAATCACCTGGTTGCAGGTTCGGATTGTAAGGTGAATGTATTAAAGCCTACCAACCAAGCCCTCTGAGCTTATCGGTAGTATGAAATTTATTATCGTTGAGTATAGCCTGGCGTTGTTCTGATGGAACACAATTTCTCTCCTTTTGCTCAAAGCTGAACGCTATTGGGCAATCGCTTCTTTCAGACGATCCAGTTGATAACGGTACAAAGTTTACGAGGGTTTTACGCTAGCGTCGCTTTGAATACCGTATCCATGGAATGCTAATCACGCTAGGCGTACTACGATGCGATTGCCAGCACCGCCCTGTGATAGCCAAACAAATTTGGACCATCTAGGAATAGGAGTCGACAATTTTGTGAACGAGCTACCGCAACTGTTGGCCCTTTCTTACAGCTAGGAGGTGCAAATTGATAATGCTAGTATGCAATATGATTCCCAATGGCGTTGGTGATGCCTACCTTACCACTTTCGCTACTATATGAGTCTGTAGCACCCGGTTGCAAAGCAATTCCACCTTCGAGCACGAAAACTCTACCAGCGATTTTGGTCAACAATCCGCGCGAGGCTCCCACTAGGGGTCCAACGCAAATTGATCCGGCACCAACTCATTGGTCTGAAACAAAGGTTCCGGTAATACCACCAAATACACAACAAAACCTTTCTCACAGTCAATCATGGCTTGGTCACCATTTGGGCCGGCTCACCGCGATTCGATATCAAATGTTTTCGTTGTCACTTCAGAAATTGAACAATTTTGTTGCGATACAGCAGCGATTAGCAAATGAATTTTCTTGGCGTTAACTCGTGTTGCATCCAAACTTCGAGCATATTTTTGAATTCTCCCTTAATCAAGTGGTTTGGAACGGTTTTTTGTGTAATGTTTAGCTCCTGGACAATCGAAACAGAACTTACATAATGGTCAGACTTGACTTATTTCCATCAAAATTGCCGGAACGGAATCGGCGAAACCAAAATTGCGCGTCATTAGCTGTTCAGTATCAGTACCATTAACATTTGTCATATTTTCAATCGCATTAATTGTGGTTTTGCCTTTATCGAAGAAAAACTGTAAAATATAGGTATAGTGTATTTTTTCTTTTTTCAAACAGTTCTGAGTCGAGCAATCACAAAACTTTCAATCACAAAGTTTTAGATTTCTAAAGAAATCTGCTGAAAAACAAATATATATACATGTGAAATATATGTTTTATCTAAAATGATTATTAATTGTTAAATAACAGTCGGCTAAATTAAGAATTTTCATTTATTCTTTAACTTTACTTAGCTTCATTTCATCGGCAATCTATATGGCCTTTTGAACGAGTTTGTGGGATAATGAAAGAGCTAAATATTGTCGAACATTGTAATGCAAAATTCCGAAATGCTTATGCTTTATTCACTATCATTCATTAAAGCCCCGATTTTTCGCACGAAATATTGTAATGTCTTTAAAAAATTCTGATAATCAACCAGAAGCGGGTGGGGTTTTGGGACATGCATAAACGCATGTCAGTGAATGCTTAAAATCCTTTTCACAATTAAAAACGCAGCTCATGAGTTCATACAGTATCGGACAAAACTGAAGCACAGACTTCTGTTTATCAAGAAACTTTACAATAACATTAAAAAGAATGCCCATTTCAAAAAACAAAAACTATATTTGAAAGAACATAACCTACACTTATTAAAAATTAATGCAGAAATTTTGTTGCTTAGTAGTTTAACTACTTTTTTATGTGCTTATTTTAAACGTACGAAAATGCAGCGACAAAACTAAAGCACGAAATCTTTCGAATGTTTCTTCTTCTATACAATATTGAATTTACTAACAACAATTACTGTTATTTTTTCAAAGATCATTTTATGTGCGTATAGAGAAAAATTTCCATTCAGTTACTAATTGTTTCTGTGCTTACAAGGTCGTGCTTACAAGTTTGTTGTGAATTTTTTTGATTATTTCGCTAATAAAATGGCACGAAATAATTATTCAGTTCATTTAAAAGAAAAAATAATAGCTGATTTTAATAACGGTGAATCTGTGACGGCCATTGCAACAAAATTTGGTATTCATATTAGTGTTATATCAGGAATAATAAGCCGCTTTCAATCTTCGGGTTCTTTGGCTACAGTACATAAAGGTGGACGGCCATGAAAGACCAGCAAACGAGATGACCAGGCAATAGTACGCTTAGTAAAAAAGGATCCGTTCGTATCATCAAGGACCTTTGCCTCACAATTATCTTTAAACGTTACTCTCAGAACCATCCAAAGACGCGCTGTAGAAAATCCTAAAATCTTATAAAAATGTAAAAAAAAGCCATTATAGACTGGCCAGGATTGAGTTTGCGAAGAAACATATTAATTGGACCACTACACAATGGACAACCGTACTGTTCTCCGACGAATCCAAATTTAATATGAACGATTTCGATGGATTTAGGCTAGTTCGGCGACCCAGAGGACAGCGCCTTAAGCCACAATATACAAAAGGCGTAGTGAAACACGGAGGGGGCAGCGTTTTGGTCTGGAGCTGTTTCTCAGGCCATAGCAATGGTCCAATTTATAGAATAAGTGGAATAATAGATCGATTTATGGAGACATTCTTCAAAATGTAATGCTTCCACACTCAGATGAGGAAAGGTACCAACATGACAACGACCCCAAACACACATCTAGGTGTATGAATGAGTGGTTCGTACAAAATAAAATTGAAGTTTTACAATAGCCGGCGCAATCGCCTGATCTCAACCCCATAGAAAATCTATGGGAAATTGTAAATCGAAATATAGACCGCGATAACTGCAAAAATTTGGATAAGCTCTATAAAAATGTGGAAAATGCCATGAATAAAATTTCTCCAGACGTATTAAATAATTCAATTGACTCAATACATCGCAGATGTGCCGAAGTTTTGCAAAATAATGGATATGCCACAAAATACTGAGATTTCTCTAGTCCTCAGTTATGTAGTATTGGCTACGTGCTTTAGTTTTGTCGCCTAAAAACATTGAGTTTTACCTTTTTTCTTAAATTTTTATTGTTTTTAATGAAGAATTTATGTTGTTTTTGTTTTATTTTAAAACATAATTTAATAATCTAGAATGTTGAATAAAAAAAAATCAATTCTCTAAACCAATTTTGAAAGGCTGTTTAACGACATTCGTAAAAAGCATTCTGTGCTTTAGTTTTGTCCGATACTGTATATGGCCGCACCCAAAATATGACTCGTGAGCCGTCGTATATATTCGCGAAACTCACCACCCAATATGCAACTCGTGGGCTGATGCACTCAAACTGCAACCGTTGCACGCTCTCATCAGTTGATGCACAAAATGAGTAGTAAAATGACACACAAGTAAGCGCAAATCAGTAATGTATTTTTGTAACAGATCACAGCTAAACTAGATATAGTAATATTAACAGTCAATACAATGAGTAATACCAATCATCTAGATAATACCAGTCAAAATAGGGATCGGATGGGCATGTGGGTTTGTGCAGTTAGTTGGTTATGAATAGTATACAGTCGCTTGCGAAAAGTGATTCAGCTTTTCAGTCATTTGGCTTCTAAAACATTGGATAAGTTCGGTCCATTACAATGATCGAAGAGGTTTATTGTTGTATTGCGCAATGATAAATATCTATTTTCCATATGAAATTAAATCCTATAATCCCGATTATATTTTGTTGCAATAACACTGGCCACACTGGCTACATACACCGTGAAACCGTGGTATTATTGCTATAACAATTTGGTAAACAGTTAATATCGCGCCTCGGACAGATGAATGGCTGTTTGGATTATGTGAAATGAAAGTCCAAAGTCCACATATATAAAACGAAAATTATTGAGAAAGTCAACATTACTCGCGTCATTCGTCAAATACTATTCGAAATGTTCGAAACTGTCATCGAAAATTTAATGCTCAGATGGGCCCATGTTAGAAGCAGAAGTGTTTAAAATAAATAATCTTTAATAAAAAATAATTGTAAAAAATTGTTCTGTTGCATATAGATAGAGTTCGCACGACAAAATCAATTTTTAATTAATATTTAATCATCCGATAGAAGAAGAACGTTAAAATTAAAATGTGGCTAAAAATGGCATAATTTTTGCGATTGGAAGCACTGTTTCTAAATTTTAGTATTATATTTAAATTTAAGAACTTTGTGTTTTAATGAATTTCCAATTCTTTTGATGCATTGTTCAGAATATCGCTTGGTAACCTTGTTGATTAAAATTGAAAGTATTTTGGCGATTGGAATTTTTGTCTGCGGTAAATATACAATTTCTTTATTTTAAGAGATTTTTTCTAATGTACTCGTAATATGGCGATTTTTCGAATCCTTTTGTACATATAATACCATAAGAGAGATACCATTTTCTTCAGTCCTCCCAGAATTGAATTAATTTTGCGATTGTACTCCACATTTCTAGAATACAGAGGTTTTCCGTTTTTTCTAAAGGAGACAATCAAATGGCAAATGATGACTCTAACGACGCAATAAATATTTGAAACAAATCGCTGAAGTTGAAGTATGACTACATTTTTCTAGCGCTGTCACTAATAGGTTAAACTTCGGAAGCTTTTGTAATTTTTCAATTTCAGCAGTATTTTAAAAAATGCTGTTTTATGCATTATTAAAGCATTAAAGGTAAATATAATATATTTCTTAAAACTACCGATTTTACCGATTTTTTTTACTGCTTTTTGAAAAATTTCTTACCACTGTTTTGTGGGCAGCATTATGTCCAAAGCTTTTAAAAACCTCCTATAGAATAAAGTCCTTTCGATTTTTTTTTTTTTTTTTTTAGATGTAAGTTTACCTATTCTTTCCGAATAAGACATACAAATTGTGAATTGTGATTTCAATTATGATTAGGTAACGAATCTATTCGCGTGTAAAACCTCTGATCTTTTTGCCGCATTTTCATTTTAATTTTTATATTTTTTTCCTTTTTGAATACTACTTACAATATTGTCTAATAAAAGTGTCCTCTGAAGGTTAAGTACGAGATTATTTTAGCGATTGGGCGCTCCATTTTCGAGATACAGACATGTTTATGTTTTAGCGATTATTTTTGTTTAGCAATTTTTTGAACACTTGTCCGATTCTCTTAGAAACACTAAAAAAATCAAGTAATTTTCGCTTTTCATTTCTCCGTTTCTGATATATGAGAATTTTTTTTATTTACCCCTCACTCCTATATGTATACCTTGATTGCACGAAATGTAACTTTGGACTCACATTCAGTACGCAAATAGCACACGAGTCGCACCTTTTGCTCAATTAGAGCGAATGTACAAGAGTAAAAATCCATATAGACATCCATATCATATAGAAGTTTTGACTCGAATTTTAGCACGCACACGCGGTTCAGACTTCTGATTGGTTGAACTCTCTCTACGCTACGCGGGAGGTGCCATTCTCCTCTAGTTTAAGTTCACACGAAAAAGTGTACGTTTGCGATGCCTGCCCCAGAATCAGTAACCTGTTTTTATGTTTATGTGATAGCCTATGACGGAGTTATTGGAGTTGTCCATTTTTCGGTTTCAAAAGTAAAGTTAAGTAAAACACACATAAAGCTATGATTTCGGTGAATTTTTCATTCCTTTATAATGCTTGGTCTTTGCCAATGCTTGGACCTTACAAGTGGACCCTTTTAAGGTAGTTGTCAACCAATTTTTCGCCGATTTCGGACGGCATCTCGACGATAACTTAACGAATGTTGGTTTTCAAATGCTAATAATGAATAATGGATATTATACTTGTTAACACGGTCTTTGATGTAGCCCCACAAAAAAAGTCTAATGGCATCAAATCGGATGATCTTGGTAGCAAATCGACGTCGCAAAAACGTAAGATTATTCTTTCACGAAACTTCTCATGCAATAAAGTCAAAATCGGACATGCTGTGTGACTCGTGGCACCGTTTTGTTGAAACCACTTATCGTCCAGTTTATAATCTTCAATTGCAGACCAAAAAAAGGCGGTTATCATACGGCCATACTGCTCTGAATTGAAATTCGGTTTATCCGTTACACTTTTACTAACGGAAGCGAATTTTTAGCTACACGTTCATTGGGATGAAGCGCAGGCCTGAGCACATCTGTAACGCTTCTAGTCTCTTCAATTTTTTTACAACTTGCCAATTTCTTATACAGTAGGTCGATTATGACGACCACTTAATGCACGAAAAGTGCCCACGTTTGAATCATCAATTTTTGTGGTAAATTTTAACTATTTTTACGCGTACCAATTCGGTTATTCAACGATTCAATGACAAACCTTTCACTAAATAAATGGCACTTCAGATCACAGGTAGTTAACAGCTGACAGCCTTGCCAGACCGGCAGTTTTAAAACCACTAAATGGATAAAACTGCATTACTAGCCATATAATGAACACAAAGTATTCATTGTCCAGCTCTTAAAGCAAGATTTACCCTCATTTAACCACCTAACCTCTTATCATAAGTGTTCGATAACTTTCTTCCTTTCTTTGTCATTGACTTTCTGGTCTTCTGTGCGAGTATTACACTGCGTTTCACGAACAAGTACGATTATGTACGTAAGCGTTACACGTTCTGATCTCCCCGTATTCAACTGGATTTATGCAATATAATTTGCCGGCCAAAACAATCATACTGATGTGGTTAATTGCTGTAGCGTACAAGTGCAAAACGGTGAAACAGTTAACTCATAATTTTCTTACCGTTTGTTAACAGATAATTGTGATCATATAAAGTTTATAGAAACTTGTGGCGTGAGTGCCAAATGTTGTATAACAGCCGAAAAGTGGTTTGCGTTTGAATTTAACGGTGAGAAATCCCATTATTCATTTCATAGTCTGCAAATTGTTTATTAATGAAATGTACACCATCGTTATCTTTGTTTGGATAATGAGCCGCCTGTAGTTTGCAGGGAGAAATTCTTTTGGAAAGGAAAATATGTAAATATTTAGAAACGCAGGTGAAATTTCTTAAACGTAAATGCGAAAATCTTGGAAATGTTTAACGTAAACGTGTAATTGCGTTTGCAATAAAAATGGTCAAACTGCAAAGATCACAAACATAAATGGTTGTGCAGTAAGAGAGCAATTAAATATGCAAAAAGAAATGTTTAGGATTTCAATGTAGGGGATTCATTCATACAATTTTGGAAAATTGGATTACATTTAGCTGTGGCGCGTTAAGATCAAAAATAAGGCTTGATCGTTACTTGGACATTCCTGGACATAATAAATGTCACCAAAATCCAAAATTTTCTTTAGATTTAATTTCATCATACAATTGTGAACATTTGAAATAAAACTCTTACAATTATTTGATTGTACTAAGTCGAGACTGACTGAATAATTCCTCAACTGGACATATAAAGGGTGTCCCAACAAGAACGCAAGATTTAAATGACTGATGCAGCAATTGAATTGTTTCTCTGGCTGTATGACATGTGGCGCCGTCTTGTTGAAACCACATGCCATCCACATTCATTTCTTCAATTCTAGGCACGAAAAAACTGATTACCATTTCACGATACCGAACACCCTTGACTGTTAGCGATTGGCATGCCTCATTTTCATAAAAAAAAGGTCCAATGATTCCTCCAGCCCAAAATCCACACCACACGTTGAGGATGCATTTGCTTCTCGTGAATCACTCGAGGATTTTCCTCACTCCAAATGTGACAATTCTGCATATTGACGAAGCCATCAAGATGGAAATGGGCCTCGTCACTGAAGATGATTTTATCGGCAAAATCAGCATTTTCATGTTGTCTCTCCAATACCCAATTAACGAACTCCCTTCGCTGTCCATGGCCAGCTGTCTTTAGTTCCTGAGTGAATTGAACTTTGTATGCATGAAGATGCAAATCTTTCGTCAAAATTCGCTGCATGGTGGATTTGGAGACACCAATTTGCCGAGCTCGGTGTCGAATTGAGGTAGATGGAGTTTGAGCGACATCATCACGTACAGCTGCGACATTTTCAGTCGATCGACCTGGTCGAAGGCGCGTTGTTGTCTTTACATCACTAACAGATCCAGTTTCGGCAAATTTATCCATTAATCTCTTTACAGTTGACTCTTTTGGAGCATTATTGTGACTTCAAATTTATTGCAATTTGCGAACTGTAGCCGCAAAACTTTCACCATTTTGGTAAATCAATTTCGCAATGAGAATGCATTGTTCATTCGTGTAGCGCTCCATTTTTACTAACCTCGTACCTTCTACTAGCAAACAATAACAATTGTTCAAATGTCAAACAATGACACTTCGAATGGCGCCAAATTTAAATCTTGCGTTCTTGTTGGGACACCCTTTATTTATTTGCCCTGCAACGAATCCTATAGAAGTAATAAATACAGATCGAAAGGTACCATATCTTTGCTGACTTTTGAGCTGCCTTCTATAACCCGATTCGGCCAAAAATTACTTGAAGCTGGCTCTGAGTTCCGTGTCTGCGCTAACCGATAAGAAATCTTCTGTGAAGTTGGCTATAAATTATAGCGAAATTTTTTCCATCAGACAAGGCCTTAGGCAGGGCTATGTCATCTCTTTAACATGCTTACGGTGATGTGATGTGACAAATTTGAGGAGAAGCGCGAAAGATCGGATTGTTTGCAATACTCTAATAGTGCGGAGAGAAAAAAGTGGTTTCCCTCTGCCTATTAAATTTAGTAAACATTATTTTGATGTTTTTTTTTTTATCTCAAGTAGTAATAATTATGACTCAGGTAAAAATTAAAGTATGCTTAACAAGATGATAATCCGCAAATAGCACAATTTTATTACACACTATGAAGATACTCAATGACACCGTCATTGTAAAAGACTGTCTGCACAATTGCAAATCTTCAACACAACACCAATGTTAACAAGTTCAAACAAGTTTATGTTTAAAAATCACTTGTTTTAAACAAAGTTGTACAATAATTGAATTTAATTTACTATCATGTGTAATCATGACTATGATGTTGTCCAGTGTACACAACCGGTTTCGAATTCTTCGCCTTTGGGAGGTCCAAAAAGTCACCACAAGTAATAAAATTTAACATTAACGCTTCCAATTGTAAATTAATGTATAAATTATAATTTGTTATGAATGAATTTGATACTGGAGCTTAAATTGAGTTGTTATTTGCTTGTTGACATTTCCATTAATGCCTTAAAAACATAATAAAGTAGACTAATTTCTGCTTGTGTGGTTAAGACAACCAAAATCTTCAACGGGGGTAATCCAAATTTATTTAGCTTATAAATAGTCAAGTTTGAGTAATGATTGCTGCAAATTTTCGTTTTCTCTAACTATTCAGGACATTATTTCATGTGGAGAGATGACAGCAATTTTATTTCGTAGCATACGTGGAAAAAGAAGTGGTAGTTGTGACTTTCAAATTGTGCCTACTTTATAAAGATAAATCTCGTGCGAGAGGCGTGAGACAATGCCTCATATGGAAGAGTTAAAAGGAAAGTAATGATGGAAAAAGGAAAGGAAAGTAATGATGCCCAAATTCCAAAAAAAAAATAATAATTTTTAAAAATCACTAATTGAAATTCATACAAATTTTTAGTAATTGTATGATTGAATTTGTTTGTACAGGGTGTCCGTCGGGAAGGTATACTACTTTGTTTTGCCACTATTTTGATAAACATTGGTCTTGACAGTTCATATTCGACAGTCGTGAAGTACGTCTCTACTTCAAAAATTTATTAAGGAAAAATATTCGATAAACCAACGTGTTTTAATCGTTAAAATATTTTATCAAAATCAATCGTCAATTACTGTGACGATGACAAAGTTACGTGAAACTTTTGGGAGAAACAACGTGCCAACAAGACGCACTATTTATCGTCTAATGAATGATTTCGAAGAAAAAGGGTCTGTAGCTAATAGGGCCAAGTATGGAGCACAACGTACTGCAAAATCGACTGAAAACCGAAAATTACTGCTGTCCAAGAAAGTGTTCAAAACAATCCATCAACCTCAATTCAACGCCGTGCTCAGGAGCTTGGTTTTCAAAGAACAACTTTGGCCACAATTTTGCACAAGAATTTGAATTTGTTTCCATTTAAGATGCAGTTGACACAAAAACTTCATCCACAAGACCATTTACGCCGCCGTACACATGCCAACAGGATGTTACAGCTCGCCTATGACAACCCCGATTTTCATGAAAAAGTCATAATTAGTGACGAGGCACATTTTCATTTGAATATACGTCTTTGTAGGATGATGCTAACTGACACTAATTCTTTAGTTAAGGTAGGCAAAAATCTTAGCGAGTCTTTTTATACCAAATGAGGATTAAGACAGGGCGACAGCTTAAGTGCAGTTAACACTTCTGGCACCATCTCCAACAACACAACAACATTATTGGCAGAAAACTGCGAGATGTTACTGCCGTCTTCTCAAGCGTTGATATAAAGGTGTCTAACGATAAACGAGCTAATTGTTTCCACGAACAGAGAGTCTGCTTGCTTGGGACGATGTGTGAACGTTGACAACTATAAATTTCGAGTGGTGGATGTATTCATCTACTTCAGTTCCGCTGCAAACAAAACGAATTGCTTACTAACAGATGTTAATACGGGCTAATCAAGCGATTCTACTATAAAGCCCTCTCTCGGCAAACAAAAATTCAACTGTACCCGAAGTTGGTTTTACATGTCTCATTGTATCTGCACCAATCTGCGCAGAATCCTGGGTTATGACACAAATGGATGAATCAGTGCTGGAAGTCTTCGGAAGGAAAATACTACGGAAAATATATGGAGCCATTGTTGTTAACGGAGTTTATCGGCGTCGCATGAACAGTGAGCTCTATGAGCTATGTGCCGACATCGACGTAATTCAGCGCATCAATATATAGCGCTCCATTGGTTGGGTCATGTTGTGCAGATGGATTAAAATGCTTCAACCCGGAAAGTTTGTGACAATGAACTCGATTTACGACCAAGTAGAGGGCAACCAAAACTCTGTGGAAAAGACCAGGCTTTTGAGGCGCTATCGAAGCTTAGTGTGACTAATTGGAGAAGAAGACCGAGGCGCTTGTAATTATTTTCTACGTTCGGAGGTAGGGATGTCTATTGTATCTAGTCCTGCCATATGTTCTGTTACAAATATAAAACGCGATAAAAAAGAACCAATATTCATATTGTATTCAAAATTATTTCATTTATTAGAAGACAATATTGGTTATTAAAAAAAATTGTATTCACTCGAAATGGCCGCCTTTTGCTTTAACACAAGCTTTCAAACGGTGTGCCCATTGGGCTATAGCCGCACGTACGATTTCCATGAAGATCGAGGACGCTGCTCTGGCTAATGCTGTTTTAAGGCTTCCCAAATTTCTGTGGGGAGTCTTGCAAGCCATATTCTCCAATTCTGACCACAAAGCATAATCCAGTGGATTGAGATCTGGACTGCCTGATGGCCAATCTTCTGCTGCTATAAAGCCAGCAATATTGGCTCTGAGCCACTCCTGCGTGGTTTTAGTTTTGTGCCCAGGAGCAGAGTCCTGTTGGAAGATCCATCTACGTCCATTGAAAAGGGTATTGGTCAAACCCTTTACAACACCCTCTAACACATCTTTTTGGTAAACCTTTGCACCAGTTTTTACGCCCTTTTCACAGAAATGGAGGGATGTGACACCATGGTGGGAGACCCTGCACCAAACCATTATGGAAGAGGGATGATGGCCACGTTGAACCCTTGGAACGACTTTTTTCGCTTCCTTAGATGAAGTGGCATAAATCTTGTCATTTTGTTTGTTGAAAACTTCCTCCACGGTAAAAATTTTTTCATCCGTAAACAGAATGTTTTCATGGCCATTGTCCGCGTGCCACTGCAAAAGTCGCTTGCATCTTTGCAGCCTAATTTTTTTTAGCTGAGGAGTTAGAAGATGCCCCGTGGACCGACGATAGGCTTTCATATGCAGATCATCCCGAATCAGCCTAGACATGGATCTGGTTGATATATCCCATTCCTCGGACATGATTTTCTGCTTTCTAAGGGGATTTTTCCGAATTCTTTCACGCACTGCGTTTACTACCGCACTCGTGAGGACAACGCACTCCATGTTAATAGATTGCAAACTGAAACCAAACTGACTGGTATTCTTCACTAATCAGTGCATGTGTTCTGAAAAAAAAGTTAACGGTTCTATTCCCTATATGGCAGGACGTCGCTACCTAAGAAAAAGAAGAATTCAATTAAAAACAATATATTACCAAGATAAACACTATCTCAATTCATATCATGTTGTAAGGGATCGCCCTAATTGCGGCCGTGGTTGTTGAAAAGTACTAAAAAGTGACATTTTAACTGTAAATACGTGGTAAGTCGTATATAATGTATGATAAGAAGGCGTTTATGCCAATGAAATTACTACTTCCTTTAAAATCTTAAAAATTAAATTTTCTATTAAATTTTCAGTGCAAAAACAGATAAACTGGATATAGTATGGGCGTAAGAACCCGTTTTTGAGGCGCCCACTTATATGGCAATGAGTCGATTCGTAGCCTACGAGATTATGATTTGCAAGTCTCAAAATTAGAACAAATTTATTTAGTGGGAATAAAGTTGGTCATACAAAGATTAAACCCAACTTTTGTAAAATAATTATTTTTTAGAATTTTTCCAATATTATCAGCTTCTGTTTATTGTTTTAAAGCCATTTAAGCAGGTTGTTTTAAGAACGATCGTTTCAGATCATAAATTTTCTCAGACATCACCTTAACCGTTGTTGGAAAACCCTATAAAATGCAATTTTCAAAGGAAAAACGGGCAAATTCATCACAAGAAACCATTTTCGACGCACTAATCTGACAAGGGATCGAAGCATCGTGCACAACACTGTGAACTGCAATCTATGGTGGTGAGCATATTAATATCCGCCTGGCTGAACTCGTGCCGTCTTTTCAATTTTGCGACTGTCCACTAAAATGATGATTTTATCTAAGATGATTACAATAAGTAGACATTTCACATACATCAGATAAAAAACCAACATACGAGTATTCATAATAACTCAGTATTACACAAAGTTAAGATATTCATTGACACCTCCATTCCAAAAAAAAAAGTGTCTGCTCAATTGCTAATCTCCAACTAAACTGCAATGCTAACGCCTCAAAAACAAACAAGTTTTTGTCTTAAAATCACTAAATTTAAACAATGTTGCAACTGAGTTAAATCTATGCCCATATACATATGAGCATGACCAAAACATTGGTGAACGAACATAACCGGTTGCGTATTTTTCGCCAGGAATTCGTCAGGAGTGGGGGTCTAAAGGTTATCACTGGTAATAAAATCTAACACTACAGTTTCTAGTTGTCAATTAACGGGTAATTAATTTATAATTTGCTGTAACTGAAACTTTGAGTAAGTTGACATTTGCGTAATGACATTTCCATCACATTATTAAAATCTTGCAAACACCTGATAAAGTGGGCTAATGATATTGCAGAAATTTCAATCTCTTTACATGATATTTGATTGAGGTAACCTAAATTTGTTTAGCTCAGAAGTAGACAAGTTTATAATATGATTGTTGCAAAATTTTCGTTTTCGTTCTCTCCTTGGCTATTGAGAACGTTGTCTCATGTGGAGAGTTGGCCGTGTATGTCATAAATGAAAAATGCACCAAGTATGATTTTAACAAATTGTGTTTACTTTAGAATGCTACATCTTTCGTGGGAGCCATGTGAAATATACACTTTGTCAAAGCAGGGAATTTGGGGGAAATGTTATAAGAAATCAATAGTGGAATTTGGTAGCACTATGTCTCCAAATTGAAAAATAATGACATGTTTTTAAAAAGGCGCCCATAGAGGTGTTTTTTGCACTGTGTTATAGTGTTTCAGAGGCCAATTGAGTTGTTATTCATGAAACATTAGGAAAAACTTCGGTTCGCTCATTCCTTTCCGGTCAACAGAATCATTCATTCTGCTAAGTTAATGTAATATAAATATTGGCAAATCGATTTTTAATACAATGAGGCATAACCTCGGAGATGGACTCCAGCCGAGTTGGAGTCCGTTGGCATGCCTCTGGCCACTTGTAAGCTCCTACTGTGAGATAGAGCATTTTTAGTTGGCAATGACAGGTGGGAGTCTGTCCGAGGCTGTAATCAAACCAGGCAAATGTGGCCTCGCCTAGATCTGAAGCGTTCACAAACACTGCTATCAAGACCCGACGTCTCATTGCTTGTATCCGTCATGGCGGGACACTGTCTGATTGGAAGATATGCAGTGAGATTTAGGGTTGCTACTAGCGACTTCTGCAGGAGCTTTGGGAATGAAGAAGAGCAGGAGTCAGGAGAACATCTTCTCTGCACCTGGCAATCAGTCGGGGATCAACACTGGGCTCTTATTTCTTTAGGGACCAAGAAGATCTGTATGATATAGATAGTGCCCGACTTAAGAGTTTCTTGAGGCGCTCAGGATGGTTCAGCGGGGGAAACTAGGGCCATCCATATCTCCAGTTTCCGTGGTATCACAATTGACTATACAGTCTAAGTGATTCTGTCTATTCAGACTACCACACTGACCTAACCTAACTTAACCTAGACATAAAATTATGCCATGTGAATACTTTTTTCTCAAAATAACTACTTTCTGTACTCGGTATCTACACATAAATTTTTTAGTAATTTTTTCAATATTATCGATATTTTTATAAAAGTACAACTTTAATTTAATTATTTAATTTATTTGGTGGTATGTTATGGTTTAATAGCACATTCTTCCACATCATTAGACATCTTAATATTGTGCTAATTTGGCGTTGGCCGTTTCTAGGCTAGACAGCCTATTGTTTGTGCTCTACGATTATAGTCCCTTTAAGAATAAAGTTCAAACTAAAATTACATTTATGTAAAAAGCTGAATTCTCTGACGTCCCTTTAGCATAATTGGGAATAGTTAGCCAAATTTTCTGTTCACAGATGTAATCTTTCGAATATAGCAATGTTATCAAAACAAAATATTTTGGTTGAGTTTGGTAAAAAAGACATTCTTTATAAACGACAATGATATACATATATACATATATATATTGTATATATATATATATATATATACATATATAATATAGAGGTTTTTACTGCCTCTCGGGGCCAAAATCTCGTTGACAAACAGATTTTACATATTTAATAGAGTACGATGTAAATTTGATCCAGTTCCATGCTTTTAACCATTTGTTAGCTTAAATAACCCAGTAGAAATATCCTCTACAATAACACCATAGCATGCTTTCAGGCATAATACAAATTATTGTGTATAATAATTGAGGTATTTAGTGTGCTGAAATGAGGGAATTGACATCTCCATATTATTCCCCTCTATAATATCAGCATTCACAATAGAATGCAATGGAATAGGCATGTCATTTATCTCATCACAGATATTCTCCTTAAGTTCGAGCAAACTAAATGTGTACTCGTACAATGTTTAATGTAATGGTTTATCATACACCTAAAAACATGCTGTGGATTTTCCTACGAGATATTGATATTGGTTTCTCACTTGTGTTCTTAAATGGCAAAAAGCATTAATTTGAACCTAAATGTAGCAAACTCTAAACAAACAAATTCCCTCGCATGACATAGGAGAGCTATCTTCTCACATTCAGTGAGCTTATAAAGGGTGTCCCAGCAAGAACGCAAGATTTAAATTTGCTAGTAGAAGGTACGATGTTAGTAAAAATGGAACGATACACGAATGAACAACGCATTCTCATTGTGAAATTGTTTTACCAAAATGGTGAAAGTTTTGCGGCTACAGTTCGCAAATTGCGATCGATTTGAGGGCACAATAATGCTCCAAAAGAGTCAACTGTAAAGAGATTAATGGATAAGTTTGCCAAAACTGGGTCTGTTAGTGTTGTAAAGACAACAACGCGCCTTCGACCAGGTCGATCGACCGAAAATGTCGCAACTGTATGTGATGATGTCGTTCAAACTCCATCTACCTCAATTCGACACCGAGCTCAGCAAATTGGTGTCTCCAAATCCACCATGCAGAGAATTTTGAGGAAAGATTTGCATCTTCATGCATACAAAGTTCAATTGACTCAGGAACTGAAGCCAGCCGACCATGGACAGCGAAGGGAGTTCGTTAATTGAAGCCATCTTGATGGCTTCGTCAATAGGCATAATTGTCGCATTTGGGGTAAGGAAAATATTCTAGTGATTCACCAGAAGCAAATGCACCCTCAACTTGTCACTGTGTGGTGTGGATTTTGGGTTGGAGGAATCATTGGACCTTTCTTTTAAAAGAAAATGAGGTATGTCAAGCGCAAACAGTCAATGGTTTTCGGTATCGTGAAATGATAACCAGTTTTTTCGTGCCTAGAATTGAAGAAATGAATGTGAAGGGCATGAGGTTTCAACAAGACGGCGCCACATGTCATACAGCCAGAGAAACAATTCAATTGCTACATCAGTCATGTAAATCTTGCGTTCTTGTTGGGACACCCTTTACGAATTATATTTTTAGACTCATTCATCGGGTCCCACAGTTTAATGACAATTCCGAACGTCATAGCATTTACAAGACTTGCCAATTACTCAACTACTCGAAGCGTTCGTCATACACATCAAGATGACCGCCGCTTAAATAGTGACAGGTGGCCGTATGCGGGATTAAACTCGAGATCATGTGAACGAGATCGCGTGTACTAACCATTGCGTCAGGTTTGGTTGCAATCAAACTCTCTCAAAAGAAAAATCGATTGAGTCTTCTAATCGAGCATATTACCTTTTACAGCCGAGAGAGAGAGAGAGAGAGAGTTTCTCCACCTATGGTGTGAGGCTTATGTTAACTTCTATTTGACAAGTGGTTAATCAGTAGATGTGCATGATTTTGAAAACCTATTTGCAGAGTTTGAAGGGACTTACGTTTATTTCTGATATAATTTTCAATGGTTCAACCATGATTGTAAATTAATGTTCAATGATTGATGTAATGATTTATGTTGCTACCGAAAATATGACACGAAATTTTACATGGGATATCTGCACTGGTTTGTTACAGCTAATAAATAGTAAATAGCATGAAATTGAACCCGAATGATCAAAATGATCTATCAATATATTATCTCAAGATAAAAGATAATGCTAACTGTCAAGCACTAGGAATTCCTGCCAGAAGAGTGATATGACTCCAGCTGACTTTTTTAATTTTCCAAAACTCAAATTACCACTTCGAGGTAGACATTTTCAATCTATAGAAAATACGAAAAAAAATTCGCGTGAAGAATTGAAACTTTTTGAGGAAATCCGTGCAGAAAATGTTTTCATAGTTAGATTATTCGTTGGCTTCAGTGTATTATTTCAAAATGGGCGTAATTTGAAGGCAATGCAATAACTATATATGTAAAGGGTGCCCCAACAAGAACGCAAGATTTAAATTTTAAATATAACACAGATATGGTTTCTCTGGCTTATGACATGTGGCGTCGCCTTGTTGAAAGCACATGCCTTCCACATTCATTTCTTCAATTCTAGGCACGAAAAAACTGGTTATCATTTCACGATACCGAACACCATTGACTGTTTGCGCTTGACATGCCTCATTTTCATAAAAAAAGGCGCAATGCCCAAAATCCACACCACACAGTGACACGTTGAGGATGCATTTGCTTCTCGTGAATCAGTCGAGGATTTTCCTTATCCCAAATGCGACAATTCTGCCTATTGACGAAGCCATCAAGATGGAAATGGGCCTCGTCACTGAAGATGATTTTATCGGCAAAATCAGCATTTTCATGTTGTCTCTCCAATACCCAATTAACGAACTCCCTTCGCTATCCATGGTCAGCTGACTTCAGTTCCTGAGTCAATTGAACTTTGTGTGCATGAAGATGGAAATCTTTCGTTAAAATTCGCTGCATAGTGGATTTGGAGACACCAATTTGCTGAGCTCGGTGTAGAATTGAGGTGGATGGAGTTTGAGCGACATCATCACGTACAGCTGTGACATTTTCGGTCGATCGACCTGGTCGAAGGCGCGTTGTTGTCTTTGCATCACTAACAGACCTAGTTTAGGCAAATTTATCCATTAATCTCTTTACAGTTGACTCTTTTGGAGCATAATTGTGACCCTAAATTGATCGCAATTTGCGAACTGTAGCCACAAAATTTTCACCATTTTGATAAAACAATTTCGCAATGAGAATGCGTTGTTCATTCGTTTAGCGCTCCATTTTTACTAACCTAACTAATTTTTACTAAGCTTCTACTAGCAAACAATAACAATTGTTCAAATGTCAAACAATGACACTTCGAATGGCGCCAAATTTAAATCTTGCGTTCTTGTTGGGACACCCTTTATAATAATTACATATAAATTTGCTTCACCGATCAATTTCTGGTACTTTTTTGGCATAATATACTTATTTTGAACCATTATTACGGTTATTGAATGAACTGTTTCTACATAATGCAGAAACACTACGCTATTCTACTTTTATCGACCACAATCGTCCATCATTCAGCATTGAAATAAATTCACTTTATGCTAAAAACTAAAAACGTGCTTTGTGTTTTTTCAATTTCAGTTACAAAAAAAACAAAAAACAAGAACCACCGAAAACTGATAACACAGAGCTGTATCGAAACATGACCTGACTTTTTAAATAAAAAAAAATTGTTCAGTTTCTTTCAAGAACTATCATCGCCAACATTTTCGATATCAATAGCTATAGCCAAAAGAAGTTTTTAAGATTCTTCCTCCTCTTGCTCATTCTGCTCTCAACAAAAGCAAACTGTCATTGCCGCTGTAACCTGCTTCTAACTACGTTTGAGTTAAATATTGTCCGCACTGACTGCCAGTTGGTTGATAAATTCATCGTTACCCAAATCGTAAAAGTGATGCCCCAAAAATGCAATTGAAATACATAAAATTCACATGAATGATTCATGTAGTGCAAATGAAATGGAAGACACTCTCAACAAGATTTGTAAGCTTTCATTTGCCAGGCGAAATGTGTGACTGGTTCCAAGAGGAATTGAAAACAGTCGAAAAAAACGCTTTTCTTTTATCACACCTCTGCTAAAAAATGTGGTCTCCACATGAGTTCATATATTCCAACCGCTCGCTAATGTTTCTATTAAGCAGACAGCACTTCATTGATCGTTGTTCCCTGGCTAAAGGAGTAGAAGGAGGAGCGAGTTCGGAAACTCCAAGCTCTACACGCAAAATGGTGTTGTTTTTAATTCACGATCACTCACCTTGTTTTTTTATACCAATAATTTTTTTTCTTTTTTTTTTTACAGTTAACACATTTCTCTCTTTCGGCCGCCAGCCAGTATTTGTTAGGCTTGCAAAGTAAACTGGGCAGCATGGAAAACTATATCGGGCCGTTGGGGAGTTTTCTTTGCATACAAATGACTGCATGTTTTTGTCCGTCCACTGGAGTTTTTTTTTACGTTTTTATGTCTGTCCAGTCATATGTGTGATGCCTGACTGACTGCTACGGCTTCTTTCAATGTCATTGATATTTCACGTTCAGATCAATGATCCCTTTCTATCAATCACATCTAAAAAATCATGAAATTAAAGCTAGTTTTTGCGCCTGCTTTTTATATGGGTTTATTTTATTTTAGTTTTTTTATTATTTTTTTTTTTTTTTGTTAGTAAATGAGGAAGGCAGGTCTTCATTATTTTCATTATATTTTCAATGCTCATTAAGTTGAACATTAAAATTATTGAATTTAATTATTTATGCTGGTTTGTGTCGAACTGGACTTTACTGGTGTGATTTACATCGGAAATATAAGAGATTCGAAAACGGGTAGCCAGTTGTTGGACAAGGAAGCTGCCGTAATCATAAACAGTGTATAGATAACACTAGACGTCAATGTAAGATAACGCCGCGGTGGAAATGACGCACGCAAATTACGACTTTGTAATTTTGGAGTGCCAAACTTAAGAAGGAATTGAAAATTGAATTACTTAAAACAATTGTGGAACTCTTCCTGAGATGTTCTAAATACATACATATAACCTTGCATACTTTCATTGGTCTCCAACAGCTGAAATGTTCGCCAAGTAAGCGATTTTCAATTTTTCCCAAAAAGTATTTATTTATTCATCAATTTCTATTTTATTTCCTTCAAAGTAGTCCCCCTCAGATATAATACACTTAAGCCAGCGTTTCTTCTAATCCTCGAAACACTTCTGAAAAGCGCTTTTTGGTATCGCCAACAGCTCCTGTTTCGATTTTTCTTTTATCTCCTTAATCGTCATCGGTGTCTTCAGTTTTGGGAAAAGGAAAAAGTCAGCGGGGGCCAAGTCCGGTGAATACGGTGATTGAGACATGCTTGCGGTTTTATTTTTGGCCAAAACTCACGCACAAGCATCGATGTGTGACCTGGTGCGTTGTCATGGTGCAAAATCCTTGATTGGTTTTTCTACGATTCTGTGCGTTTCTGACGAATTGCTACGCGCAAACGGCGCCTGACTTCAAGGTAGTATTCCTTATTGGCCGTACGACCTTGTGGCAAGAATTCATGATGCACCACGCCATTGCAATCGAAGAAAACAGTGAGCAAAACCTTCACATTTGACCGAACTTGACGTGCTCGGGCGACCAGGACGAACATCGTCATTGACATCTTCTCGGCCTTCCTTAAACCGGTTATACCACAATTGAACTTGTGTTCTACTCATAGTAGACTCGCCAAACGCCACAGTCAACATTTCAAATGTCCTTGCAGATTTAATTTCATTTTTTACACAAAACTTAGTACAGTTTCATTGATCGATCATTTTTTCAAATAGTATATTGACAACATATATATCAGATATTTGTACCAACACAACAGACAAAACAAAATTCGAAAATCGAAATTACGTAACTCACGAAATTTGAATATAACGGTTATTTTTTGATCACACCTCATAGGTAGATACATAGAGTTCAATGAATAGAAGGGAATTACATAGAGATTTCAAGAACAAATGTTATACTAAAAGGTGCTTAGCAATTTTTTCTGTTTCGTCCGTGTTATTTTAAAATTGATCAAACCTGCTGACAGTAGCTAATAGGAGAGAGTTAAAACCTCTATATCATTCTCTTCCATGTTTTCATGCCGTATTGGTTCAAAACTATGCTATTTAACATTTATTAAGTGTAAAAACGATGTGAATATCTTTTTCGAATGAGAGCGGAACATAATTTTAGGCGTAACATTAACCTACAGAAAGTAGGGACTACACTTGATTTTCGTTCTCTATTTAGTGTTTATCATAGATAGATTAAGAGGTTGTAATTCTCTCTTCTCAGCTACTCTTCTGAAGTTAGAGTATGCAAATTGTTTCCAACAGTTGATGAAATTGGGAAAATGAGCTAGAAAGCATGATACATCCTAGAAGATCACGCCATTTGTTTCTTATAGTTAAGAAACTGGTAAATAGCATAAACTTGAACTAAAACGTAATCAAACCTCATTAAAGGCCAATAAATTTGTCGTATCAACAAAGATAAATTGTGTCCCTTGGAGTCAAGAGCGAATTATAAGAAATGTATTTTAACATAAAGGGGAATGAAATTAAGATTTCATCTCTCTTCCGTCCCATGTCAACAATGTTGGATGCTACGATTTATATTTCGTTGATGCTTGTTGTGCCTTTAATTTTTTTGTAGCTAAAAACTGGTAAATCGTATGGATTTTAATCAAAAATGGAATCAATCACTTTCAAGTAATAAAAAAAAACCGGTAGAAACTATCATTCGAATATTGTACCTATTTTTATTCTGTAAGAGTTGCAAGTGCAAGTGCAACAATCTGCTAATCGAAGCACAAATTTATCTACACAATTTTTCACCCCTCTACAATGTAAAACAATCTTAGTGCTACCACTGCTAAAAAGGTAGCTTCAAGCAAAGTTGTGTTGAAATCATTCAGTAATTCTCGAACTCGTCTCTTAAAAAAGGCTCTTCTTGACCCTTAAGAACACATTAATGTTGATATTTTGTAACGTTTCTGAGAGCGATTTCTACACAACTCTAAGTTCAAGTAATTTCTTCATATTTGATAGGAAGAATTCTGTTTGATAGAAATAAAGCTTGATTTGGTTTGGAAACCTGTTCGCATGAAAGCATAGCAGACTTTCGGGTGTTTTGATTTAGGTTCAGGCTCATTACATTTTTTTAGCTATGTGAAACCTATGACATCTGTTCACATGAAAGTATAGCATACTTTCAGGTGCAATTAAATCATTTCACCTAAAATTGGGTGCTAGTAACGACAAGCATTTGGAAAGAGAGAATTAATTTGTTTTTTTTTATTTTTTTTTTTATTTTTATTTTCTATTTTTTTATTTTTATGAAGTAGGTATCAATCGGATTGAGAAAATTCACAAGTGCTTCACAAGATTTGCCCTTCGAAAGAACTTTTCTTTTGATAACATGCCACAGTGCGAAAGCCGTTGCAATATTCTTGGAATTATAGATCTTTCTAACCGCAGGAAGCTTCTAGGCATCATTTTTATAAAGGATATTATAGATTCAAACATTGATTCGCCCGAATTGCT
>JAHXMU010026672.1:0-14798 GCA_019455685.1 Philornis downsi
ACACACACACACATATACGTTAAAAGACAAATAACAGGCACACAGAAACTGTTAAAAGATACAACGTTGCAATAAGACACACACACGCGCTCACATGCGAAATGAAACAAAACAAATACACACTCATCTTCATTTGTTTATTTATAAGCGTTTTTGTTGTCCTCCATTCACTAAAAGAGAACAAAATGCGCTGATGCCGGTTCATGATGGAAAATCATCATCATCACCGTCGTCGACGTCGTCGCGCTTGTGTTCTTACCATAAGCATCATAATCTTCTGGCTGTTGAAAAAGACAATGATGGCATTTTTCTGTTGTGACTGGTTCTTCGTTTCTTGCATTCACCCTGCTTAATGTGAGGGTGCAGTTTAACATTCGCACTAGGACGTATGAGCGTTGGGAACGCAACCAGATAAAGTAATTTCTTTAGGTAAACATAGAAGTTTTTCTATTTTTTGCTCCTTCATATTCCAATGTTTATTTATAGGTGCAATGGAAACCCTTTTTGGGAAATAGTTTGAAAGAGGCCAATGCAAAACATCAAAACCCATACATAGATACTGAAAGTGCTGTACGGGGGAGGGGGGAGTATAAAAACAGATAGAGAAATAACACACATCAGTGTTGTACTCGTTTTTTTTTTGCGCTTTCCTTACTTTTCCAAAAGCTTTAGCTTTGTTTCCACTTGTTTTTCTATTCTGCTACTCTAGTATATTGTGACGATGTGATTGTTGTTGTTTTTTCCAATTGTGTTGTGTGAACATTTTATTTTGATGGCTTTGTTAACTCTTTCATGTTGCGAACGACTCGAGTTATGGGTACGAATATGTAAAGATCGAGTGAGATACACCCTACAGTTTGGTTGAGATGAGATCTTCGGAAAAAATGAAGCAAATAGTTTTGCCGATTAGATAACAATTAATTAAAATCTGTTCTTGTATCCCTGTAGTTAGCCTAAAACAGATTTTTATTCAACTTATGTTAAGTATTCGTGTGGAGGATTATTAATAGGGAACTACTTGATTTCTAATTACCTTTTACGAAAAGTTAAAAATTTGAAGTTTTATTCTAAACTTCAATATTGCTATCATTTGTTTTCAATTTACTTGATACTGTTTGTTGGAGTTTTGTAGCATTTTGTTTCTTCCCGATGTAAATTCTGCCGAAATATCGCTGAGAATTGGTCAATAATACAGAAAACATTTGTTATTCACTCAAATTTACTTTATCGCCTTCAAAGTAGTATGAATAATCTAATCATCAAAACATTTTTCAAATAAATTTTCCAAAAAGACTTCAATTTTCGCCGCAAAATCTGTTTCACATCTCCTATCGACTAAAAACGGTTGCATTGAACTGGTAAATTGAGGTGAATACCTTGTTTGTTCGATGACATTTTGGGCCGAAATTCTTTCACAATTGTGGCATTGAGAGATGGCGCATTATCGTGGTTCAAAATCTAATTCTTTCCACAAATCTGGTCTTTTTTAACGAATTTCCTCTCTCAAATGTTACTTTAAGCTCAGATAACATCCTTTATTTATCGCCTAACCTACTGGCGAGAATTCCGAGTGCATAACACCGCGATAATCAAAGAGAAAAGTGAATATTACTTTGACCTTGATTTGCCTTGATGTATTTTTCGCACTTTCGGCTCAGCTTGCTGACTGATTTCCATGTCGAACTCGTAAATCCATGTCCAGTCACCTGTCATAAATCTTTCAATAACAGGTAGTTTAAATTGATTCATCCTATTATGTCTTAAGCAATTGAGTTTTTGAAGACTTGCTAGATCCCTCGGAACTAATTAAGCATTAACACGTTTCACACTTAAATAGTGGTGTAAAAAACACGAGTTGATTCGTGGGACATAATAAGTTTCACGTCTAGTTTTCTCAAACATAACTAACGACTTTCAGTCATCATTTCCTTTACTTTATCAACGTTAGCTTCACTTGAAGACGATGACAACGGACCGACAGGGTGATGTCAATCTTCCACGACATATCGACTGATTTTTAATGCACATGTTTTTGAATAAATCGATTTACCATAAACATTGGTAATACTGCTAACGATTCGCACACGAAATTCCATTTGCTGTGTACGGTTTGAGTCAAATTCTTTTTTCGATATTTGTATCCATTATCAAAATCGCATGACATACTTGAGAACAACAATTGATAAAATCGAATAATAAAAACAAACTAATTTATAAATCGTGTTCAATATCAATCAATAATGAATGTTAAGCACTTTCGTTCGTCTTTTGGCAATTTGAGGGCGCACAAGAATTGCATGTCGTATGAGAAGTGAAAATTGCCTTTAAAAAACACTGCGTGCTTTGATAGCAGAAAAAAGTGTTTCGAAGTATTTTATAGAAAGGAACACAAAAAGGACTTTATTGCAGACATCACACGCAGAATAACTAATCCATGAGAGTCCCTAAGAAATTGCACGGTTCATAGACAGTATAGGTCTTAATTATTTCTGTAATGAATACAGTGATGTACACAATTATCTTACAGATTTCGTCAAATGACTCTATAGTCTCTGAATGGAAAATTTTTTATAACAGCTCTCTCGTTTTCCTTAATTTTGGCATAGTTTTCAGTTTCAGTTTATTATTCAGTATTATTCAAAATTGTTCTTCCTTCCAACTACATTCATCTAGGAGGACCTTCTTATAAAACTCTCAAAGCATATTTCGCAGGGTACTTTTGCCGCCGTATTAAATCTTCTCACGCCCAATTGCCTGATCTCACTCGCTCGTTACACCTCCAACATAGCGACGTGCTAAAGTACAATTGTTGACAAGAATCAGGCTGGCAGCCAGCCGACAGACAATCACCCAGAAGGACATTCAGACAGACTTAGATGCACTTACAGAAACAGAAGACTCATTCGCACAGAGGAGTATGTGAAAATGCAAACATTTGCAACGGTGGAAGAAGAAGACTATGCTTTGGTTTTTGTTTTTATTTAAATTGCATACAAATTGCAGCACGTAATGACAGTTGACAGTAAATGTTACGTGTACACCAGAATCTCGCTACACTACAAAACAATTGTAAATTATAAATGATGGTGGGGTTGGAGGCACAAGAGTTGTATTGGGGAAGGTTACTCATGCCTGCGCATACCTTTTGGGAGTCGCAGTTATCGTCGTCTGCATTTGTGAGAAACAAACGTGAGTTTGCATACCTGCAGGCAAAACACGCCGCTGCATTTGTGGGTGAGCGTTGTGTTTATGTTGCTAAAGTAAACAGTTTTGTGGTTGCATTTCCGTTTCTTCCCGATGGCATGTTCTTCTATTTTTCGGTTGCATTCAATGCAAGAGCTGTTGTTTGCATTTGTTGTCTTAATTTTGAACTCACACTAAATGAGAAACCCCGACAATATTAAACTTTTCTGGTGCAAAGAGGGTTTGGTGTAAAATGCTATGCATTCATATGCAATAATTGTTATTTATCTTTATGACGTAGCATGAAATTCTCAACCATATTTGCAAGGAAGACCCTTAGAACTCTGTATCTGTTTCGCAATATATGCAGATTTTTCTTGCCAAGTATGTACAAAGATAAATAAAACAAAAGTTTTAGCGCTGTGTATAATGAAGATTTTTATTATTTGCTGTAAAGGTAGAGAAGGGTGAAACCCTTACTTTTCTATCTTCCTGACATGTCACAAGATGCATTTTGATATTTTTATAAAAGCATCCTTTCCATCTCTTAGTGTATATGCGTTTCACCACCTGCTGAAAGCAAGCAAGAAAACCGAAAGCGTAAGCAGCTGGCTTTCATAAACTGCATAATATTTGCCTTGACTTTTTGTGCACAACTTTTACTACTGTTGTTTTTTAATTATTTTTGTTTTCTCTCACATGTCGGAAAAGTATTATGCACGTTTAATGTTTAAAAAGTCAGATAATGTTTCAAGCCAGAAAAATGTCTAGAAAGTTCTTTGAAGAAAAAAAATGAAAACTGGCATCTCGCAAGGTCTTCTAAGCTAGACTTTTGTTGTATTCCTTTTAAGTATTCCAATTCGTTACCGTGCTTTTGTCTTTGCAGTTTCCATAAGTATCTTTGTGTTCATATGTGATAAATTGTCTGTGTAGAAAAGTTTTATTTTATACGAGAGCGCATGTAGTACAAAGACACATTTTTTTGTCATCCCTACATATCTGGACGGTAAAATACACGTCTCTGTCTCTGCTTATATTCTGTTAATAAAAAAACAGTTTACATCCATACTTTCTTGCACAAAACTTTTGAGACTTGCAATGAGTGCAAATTTTAATTGATAGCAAATACAGGCAGGCAATAACTAGTTAATAAAGGAGTCGAAACAATAACACAGAGAAAATGTACAAATTCCATGTGGAAAGAGATTGCCCAGGGTAATACTGAGATTCATTTAAGATTTTTTTGGGATTTCACCATTTTTTTGATGTAAGGACGTTTGTTCATATATATGTGCTTAAAGTTTTGTTAAAAGCAATTGAGCGTATGAGTGTTTTTTTTGTCAATTTAATTTAGTTCTGGAAAAGATGCTCTACTGAATATGAATATACTGATTTATTGTCTGCTAGATAAAAATTTCTCTATAAGGAATTTATTCGTATTGAACTTTTAAAGATGCTTAAGAATTCTTTTAAATCAATATTCCGGCGTGGCGTATGAATGACAATAACTCCGTGTTTTAAGAATACTTGAAATTATTAGACAACAAGCTAACAGGTAACTTATACTAATCGTTATATTGAATTAGTTTCCATTAAAACACATTTGTTGTGCGTTCGGCTTTGCCCCAAGTATGTACTGAAATAATATTAATCATAATCATAAGCTTTTTCGAATATTATTACATCCTTGGTGTTATGTTCCAGATTTAATGCACCAAAAGAATTTCATGCTATTAACTCTTGACAACTCTAAGACTTCCACACTAATGTTATATATTAATGTAATAGGGGAAAAGAATAAATTTCCAACAATTTTATAAACTTTTGATATATTACACTGGATAACAATATATTATTCTTTGCGATATGCTGTGGAAATATCATCAGATTTTTTGTAACTCTGACAAGGGGATTTATAAAACATTTTCGTTTTTCTGGTATGGATTTGGTTTTCGAGATATTACGAAAATTTAATCAAAAAAGGCACATACAGTAATCTCAAATGGCAAATTAAATGTTTCGGATCTCTTGTAGTTTTAGAGGAAATATGAATTGAAAAAGGACTAAACAAAGAAAAATTTTATCTCACAGATAGTCTTTAAAAATAGACGGTAGCCATTTATCGGAATTAGTTTTTAAAATTGCAATGCTGGTTATTAAGAATTCAATAAATAATTTAAATGTTTTAAATTTAAATATAAATTTGGCCTTTTTCAAATTCCGATATACTAGATCACAAAAGTTGATGCAGACGGCAGAAAGTAATAACTAATGGAATACCTGTAACCAATACACGAAAAAAAAAGAAAAAAAACAAAAATGCTGGTCCCTATTGTTACATACTATGTACACTTTACTAAACAGCTCAGACCTAAGACAATTACCTGGGTACGATATAAAAGAGAAATCATTATCAACTTGGCATTTACAATCAAAATGAGACGTATGATTGATATTATATAGTATATGTAACATATTTCCGACGTATGAAAGATATTAATTCCAGGGAAATCAAGATCTACACAAGTTGTTGAAACACAAATTTAAACCAAACATAAATTCACAGATAATACGTTACACCATAAGCTGAGTAACACACGCTATTATATACAGATTTCTATTTTAATGTATGATAGTTTCATTTGCTACCACGAAGATGTCAAGTAAAGTGTCTTTCGATAAATCGCTGTGCTGGAAAAAAAAACTGCAGTTTTCTTCATCCAGTTTCAGTTTTTGAGGTAACGTAGTCCGTATTTGGCATTGTATTCACTTCGTCATACAAACATATGCAACACCTCGGTAATCAGTAAATTCCAATATAACTAAATATATATATCTATATATATATATATACTCGTATATATATGTATATACAGTAGTGGTCAAAACATTTGCAACCGAAATGACGTGTACAGTTTCATTTATGACAACTTTTTGTTGTTTTCTTATTTTTGTTAATCAAGGAGAAAAAATAATTCCATTACTTTACACCAATAAGAAAATAAAATTACTACAGATAGTAGAAAGTAAGTGTTCAAAACATTTCCAGCTCTCCTTTCTCTTATTTTTGACTATGTAATTAATCCTTTTAATCATTTATGATTTACGTATTGGCATTATTATCAAAAGGGCATGTTTATTGTTTTCTTAAAGCAGTTTTAGTTCAGAGTTAAAAAGGTTTACTTCGTTTGCCAAATTTTTGAGAAAAATGGCTGGAAACAAATACTATTCAGGATTAAAAACAAGAGTTTTAAGTGATTTTGAAAATGGACTTTCTGAAAAATAAATTTCTAAAATATATGGTATTCATAAATCAACGGTTTCTCGTGACGTTAACAATTGAAATATCCAAACAGTACACAAGGTGCAAGACCCCGTGTAACAATTGCACGTAAAGATCGGAATATCAAGATTTCTTTTCACTAAATTTTTAAAAGCTATTCTCAGAGATGCCAAAACAGAAATTGCGTGTCTTTCCACTATAAAAAGAATGGCCCGAGATTACGGTATCAGAAGCTACAGGTGCGCCAAAAAACCGTTTGTGTAAAAAAAAAAACCGTAGAACTCGCCTCAACTTTGCACAAACACATTTTAATTGGACTCAACAGCATTGGAAAAATTTGTTATGATCTGACTAGTCAAAATGTAAGCACCGAGGATCAAATGCAAAAGCCAATGTTCGACGACCTCGGGGAGAAAAGTGTAATCATAGTCAAAGTGTAATCATAATCATACACAACCGCCACAGTGAAGCACGGAGGAGGAAATATCATGGTGTGGAGATGTTTTTCGGGATATGGAATAGATCTAATTCACCGCATAACTAATACAATGACAGTCAGAATCTATAGAGATCTTCTGAGCTCAGTTATGCTTCCATAAGCCGAATGGGAAATATTATTATTTCCTCAATGCCTAAAAGATGTTCGGTAGTAATAAAACACAACGTCTATGCCACTTAATATTGCTTTTATAAGTTTTTTACGAGTTTTTGTTTTTAATACTTGAATTTTGACTTACTTTGTTAAAACGATCTTTGTTTTTTTTTTTTTTTTTGTTTAATGTGATGAATATTTTTGATTTTGCAATATATAAAAAAATAACTGCAATATATTAAAAATAAAATAAGTTAAGAAAATTCTTAAGGTGTTTTGATTAAAAATTTTTCTTTTAGTTCAAATTTCATTTAAGTTGCATATGTTTTGACCACCACTGTATATGTGCTAGAGTGCAATTTAAATCACGTTTGGACACAAACTTTACGATACTGTACACTCCTTTGCACATCCTTTTTTGTCGATTGTAGAACAAATGTTTAGCAATTCCATAAATAAATAATAAGAAATATATGTATACTTACTAGATGATGAATGACAGTTCACTACATTTTTGATACTGAAAATGTAAGGGAAAAAATTAGTTGTTAGTTTCTGAAATGTTAAATTTAATCATAATAGAAAAAGAAAATACGTCCAACACAAAACTGCATAATGTTGGAAATTTCGTCAGTTTTATCAGGAAGTTCTATTTTTTTAACAGAGCGTCGGTATATACATATAAACGTTTTGTATTCAACTCAGCTCTGTCATATTTTAATAAATCGTATTCCTAATATAAATCGTATGATTAACATTAACTCATTTCTCACATATATTTTTTTATCGCTAACGTATGATTAATATTACATTTAAAAGTTTTACCACAGTCCTCGGTTTGTATTTCCCCCACTCAAAGTGACTGTAACATTTAAAGTTTTCATACTGAATCCTGCCTAATTACTATAATTTTATTATACTTAGCATAATTACAATATAATGACAAGCCGCTGCTTTTGGCATACGAATTTCTGCATTTAATCATATTTTCCTTCAACTCATTATAATTTTATTTCATTTTTGTGTTATTTTTTTGCAGTACCCAATGAGGCACCATTTGGTATGGAAGCCATATTGTTGAATTCATCGGCTGTATTCTTGAAATGGAAACAACCTAATCTTAAAGCTCAACATGGTAAGTCCACGTTTCAAACCAAACAAAAGCGCCCACACTATCACAACACTTTTACGATATTACCAAGCGAAAGGGATCAACTTTCCACAGCTACATCAGCACTAAAAAAAGGTCTGCTACATTATGGCAAGGACTTGGTCCCTTTTTTTGGCTTGTGTTGTTTACTAATCTTTTTTTAAATGCCTCTAAACACACATCCTTTTTTGTTGTGCGCGTATGTGCTTCTCTTCTCATTTCATATTTTCGCACCTCATTAGGCGTTTTGTTGTACTATCACATTGTGGTGCGAGGCATCGATACGGCCCATAATTTTTCACGTATCCTTACAAATGTCACAATTGATGCGGCCTCGCCTACCCTCGTGTTGGCTAATTTAACCGAAGGTGTCATGTATACGGTTAGTGTGGCAGCAGGCAATAATGCTGGCATTGGACCCTATTGTTCACCGGCTACATTAAGATTGGATCCCATTACCAAGAGATTAGATCCCTTCATAAATCAACGGTAAGTTAACAGATGTGGATTAAAGTATTTTAATAAATTTGCATTTCCCCGGCAAAATAAATAAAACATAAAACTGATGTTTGACATATTTCGTTTTAATGCATTGTAATGCTTCATCTCACTTTTTTCGTTTTTGCTTTAGCTATCCCATAAATCAAGATCATGTCGATGATGTGTTAACTCAACCATGGTTTATTATATTATTGGGTGCCATATTGGCCATAATGATGTTATCCTTTGGTGCCATGGTCTTTGTCAAGCGTAAACATATGATGATGAAACAATCAGCTTTAAACACCATACGAGGTAAGTTCGAATAGAAAATGCTAGAAGTGTATAAAACGAAAGAAAATCTCCCTGATTTAAGGGGACTGAGTGCTTAGATGTGCAAACTCTTTAAGTTTCAAGTTCTTTAACCCCTTCAATTTTATTAACTTTTTATGGAGGTACAAGTAGTTGCTGTCGCTGGCTGTTGTTGAGCTCAGCATTATTTAACAATTTTCCAGAAGCGTTGTTGTGTAGACGAGTTAACGAGTATTGTTGTTAAATGTTGTCTGAGTTCATTTGGAAACTAAGGGAGGAGAACGGTGGCAGTGTGTGAGAGAGAAATGAAGGGATACCGTACAGTGATGTTGTGTAGCCTCTTGAGCATAATTGTTTCAGCAACCGGGTGTGAAATGGAAGTTTCCGCTATTGTTTTTTGCCTGTAACTTTCTCATTTTTTGCGCCTATAGTTTTATGTCGAGTCATTTTTTATTATTAAAGGGAACCGCACCTTGGGTTAAGAATTCGATAGCGAAAGGAAACTTCCTTTGGCTAAAAAGGATAACTGCCTTAGAAAATATGCTAAGGCATGACTAATGCTGTAAAGAATTTGGTAAATGCGAAAATTTATATACTCTAAGCTAAAATTTTATCCGGGGGCTGTAAATTCATTAACGAGAAGGAAATGTATGACTATTTGCGCAAAGAATAAATACTTTTTTCACATGCCTATTATTAATTGCTGTTTTATGAAATCGTATCGTATGATTATTTTTATTAGGAAGGTGGCTGGGGACGTATGATCAATAACATTTCTAATCACGACTGCAAAAATGTGTTAAGAAATGGCTAGAGGTGATAACAACCATAAAATAGTAATTCAAACCCCCTGTAAAATATCTCAAATAGAATTTTTATTCTTTGCTTTAAGTAGAGTCGAAAAATTTCAAGGCAAACGATGTTTTTATATCTGGTTGAAAGTTAAGCTTTTTAATGTACTCTCCAAATGACCTTGCTTTTTTTGCAAATGATCATCCAGTATTTGTTGTAACTGACATAATTGCGGTTTATATAATTAATTTTTGGTGACACAAATTCCTTATCTTGCCTATTTTCGAAAAAATGATGGATCTACTATGCCTGTGGACAAAACACCACGCCGCACAATGTTTCATAAAGACTGCAATAGAATTTTGAATAGCTATTATTCGCAGACCCAAACGCTGCAATTAAATTTTTATACTCAGCTATAGAAATAAAAACTTTAGGATTTCGTTGCAAATAATAAATTGGGTATAACTTAAGAAGAAATGTAATTGAATTTTAAAAACTTTGATTGTAGAAAAAAACTAGTCGACTTAAACTTGTTCAAGATGGTGTTTTTACATCATATATTATAATAATTTAATAAATCCCTGTAGATGGCTAAAAACTTTAGTCTAATTATTGGAAATAAAATTGAAAATTAAAAGAAAATAATTGTCTTTTTGTTTGAGAGCTAACAACCAAACTATAGCTAAAGTCATCAACAAAAAGGTCAACAATCAATTCCAAATACAATTTGTAAAAACTTTTACATTTCCCTTTTTTTCTTTTCATTGCGTTGGGACCTAGTTCGAAATAAGCCAGTCATCGTGATCATTAAACTCACAAAAGTTTCTTCTGTTGGATGTAATTTTTGAGTGAGCCATTATCAAGGTTCTATCTTAATCCGCAATGAAACATTTTGTTATCTAACAAAGGTCATAGAATGATAACAGACACATTGGTTACAATTAAATCTTCTGAATTTTGTAGATCCATAGCATTAGGATTTGGGACAACATTCTGCGTTCATTGATGACCCTGCGTTCGTCCCAGATCAAAAAGATATCTGGCGAAAAGCTTTGAATATTCAACAGCTTGGTAATGGTGACGTTTAAACTAGAAATATCTCTTTGAATTTGTTCATATTGTAAGGTTGGGAAAATTATCTTTTTCGGCAATTTCGGAAAGGATATTTCAAGAAAGGGCTTACATTTTTATAGATCTGCTGTATTGGAGTTTGAAAAACATCAATATGAGGCTATATTTGAAACTCCTCCTATGCCATCTTGAAATAGTAGATTTTTTTATGCAAAGATATTAAGATTTTAAGAGCACTGGTCATGGTCCTACTTCTAAAAACTGTTCTAGTGAAAAACTTTTCAGAAATTTTGTCAGAATATGTACTTTTTACAAGTCATTAAAATGTGAATTTAGGGAAATTTCTGAAAGCAGCGAACTAATTACGCCTAAAAAGGCGTCAAAGTCCTTACATTAAGACATGTCAAAATTCGAAAATTTGGCAAACGAAAAATAGTCCAGTAATGTGATTATTGCACCAATAATTAAATAGTAACTGCACTTAAACTTTGGTTCATAAATCTTATAACTTAAAAACAGAATATGTCTTAAATTTCGTCCCACTTTTTACCGCACAATCATTTTCATCATAACACTATTAACAATGATTTACATAGATTCAAGTTTTATAGGTACGTACGGTTCTCCTGTATTAATCATAGATCGAGAAGTATCTTTATAAAAACTTTTTATAAATGTACACTTTTGTGAATTTAGAGAAATTTTGGGAAAGTCCTTTTAGTATATTTTAAACGAAATTAAAAGAAGGTAATTAAAAAAAAAAATACTGCAAAATTTTCAAAAACCACAACATAGGTTGTTTTATTCCTCAAATAAGAATTTCAAAACCGCCGGTCTGGCAATGCTGCCACATGTTAAATACCTGTCATCTGAAGTGTTATTTATTTAGTTAAACGTTTTCATTTGCGAATATGGATCCTTTCACAACCGAAGAAAGCTTAAAGTTAGTTCAAACTTGCTACAAAAGTGGCAATTCAAACGTGGACATTCAATCGAACAAAATTTTTTCTGGCGACGAAGCTAATTTCTCACTCGGTGGTTACGTCAACAAAAAAAAATTGTCATATATGAGGCCTGGAAACCCCAGAAGTGAATAAATGATTGTAAAAAAACCATTGCATCTGGAACTGAACTGACTGTTTGGAGCGGATTATGGTCTGGGGATGTCATTGGGCCGTATGTTTTCGAGAATGACGCTGGAGAAACCTCAAAAAGTTTCACTGCCGCAACCAATTCATAGTCGGTTACTTAAACAACATTGTATTTCGTACATAATGGTAAGGTCCAAGTATTATAATGAAATGTAAGTTTCATCGAAAGCACTACTTTACGTGTGTTTTATTTAACTTTACTTTTAAAACCGAAAAATGGATAACCCTATGCAATAGCTCAATTAGTGCGGCTGGGGCTAAGATTCAAATGTGGCCCCATTTCTCCCTTTTGCGGGTAATTCCTCGCATGCTATCTTCGTAACCACCATCACTAGAAACATCTACTTGTAAAGACTTAAATGCACTTATCCTTGAAGACGACCAGTTTGCAATTTTTAACAGCAATTATTTCAAGCTAAACGAGCTAATTCGAAATACCTGAAAATGATATCAGAATCTTTACATTAGAATTTGTCACAAATCAAACGTTTCGTAAAAACCAAAAATTTATCACTTTGCGGAGCTGTAAAATCACTACGCCGCACCATCAACGCCTTGTGATGGAACCCCACCTACAACTGTTATAGCATAAACATTTCAAGATACGCATTTCCAAAGTTTTTTTTTTTTTTAATTTGGCTCCATTTCTGGTACATAACTATTGGCAACGTATGATTACTATTTATTGTGAAAAACTGCAACGAATGATTTACATCCATCAAATAACAGTTATTGCGTTATTGAATACTTCCAAGTTATAGAAAAGTCAGTTAAATCAAAATGGAAAAAGAAATGTTACTAATTTATCCAAAAGCTCATCTTAACTTTAATTATTTTTGGTACCATAGGTTGTATGATAAATAATTATAATCCAGCATATAAACACCGTACGTTAATTCGTACGTATAAGTACTTTGACGCTTTTTTTTATTGTTTGCATTAACCCTTGACCATTGATTTCATTCGACGTAATCTAACGAGAAAATATTGTTAATCACTTCTCCAACGGTCAATAACACTTCTTCTATTAACGGCAAATATCGTTTTTCCCCCTTTAATTTTCGAAATAATCCCGTTTAACTCTCAACCAATTTGGCTTTTGTGGGTTCATCTCTCTTAGCCAACATAAATTGAAATTTTAATTTTCTCAAACGAAGTTTTTTTAATGCAACATAAAATTTTATCATCAGAACGGCGTTTTTTCAGCAACTGCTTTCAGATAGTTAAGTGCAACTCTATCAGTGTGCGATTGCATGTTGATGCTTGGTAAACTGGTTTAATACACGTGCGTGTGTATGCGTTTATTTTGTCATGTCATGTTAATTAACTAAATAGTTAACATGACCGTATCGTCCATTCAGTAGCAGACTCTCTGGTTTTGTTTTTAGGCCAAAAACAAATGCAATCGTCGTTTTTTTGCTGTGCAAAACATGAAAACTTCAACTACTCTATTTATTCCCAAAAAAAAAAAAAAAAAAAAAAATCTACTCTCTACTACAATTAATGCTGACAATAAAGTTTTGTGCCTTTTTTTTGTTTGGGTACAATTTGTTTTACTCTTTTTATTTTTCCATTTTGTATTTTGTCAATCCGTTTTTACACATTTTTTCCATGGTCTTAACCGATTTTTCATAGATGTGTTTTCCTTTGTTTCTATTGGTGGTGTACTGTTTTTTAATATTTGTGTCCGATTCTTGTTTCATGTTTTTTTTTTTTTTATCTTTGGTAGGAACACATCCCAATGACGTTTTAAAAATGCCAAGTTTATCACGTAATGGCAATGGTTATTGGTTGGATGCATCCACTGGCGGCATGGTCTGGCGCACCCAGCCAAGTGGTGATACACTCGATATGCAAAAGGATCAAATTGATGACTATGCACCGGTATGCATGACAAACAATACGGCCAATGGAGCAAATAATACCAACGAACGTGGTGGTCAACAGAGGTAGGTACCACTATGATGATGATGATGATGACGACGAAAATTTCGATATACTGTTTTATTTTGGCACCAACACATAGAAATAGCTACAGCAGATTGCTTATATTAGATCGTAGCTTTCGTAGTATTTTTTTCTATTTTTTGAATTTGAGCCATTTTCCCACCGTTTTATTTGTGTATCTCCATGTTAAAGGAGTGCTAAAATCGTTAAATGTTTAATTAGAAACAAACATTTATTTTTATGCTGGTCTCCGACAAATAGTTTGTTCCAAAAAGTAAAAATGAAAAATGTTAGCGTAAATTGCTGGAAAATAAAGCTATAAAAATACTTTACAGTGCAGTTTTCATTTGGGTTTTGTAGCAAAAAAAAGGAAGCTATAACAAAAATGTAGGATAGAACAATTGATATGTTACTTGGATTAAAGCGAAGCATTTTCGAAATTCCACTTGATAAAAGGGATATTTCTACGAGAATTTCGAGTATAACGAGAGAAAGCATTGTGAGAATTTAGTTGCCGATATTTGCTTAGTCAAATGTAATTTAAGGTCTCTTTTTTTGAAAAATTAAAACTTTAGTGCAAAAAATGTTTAAGCGAAAACAGAGTATATGTGTGTGAGCAAACGAACTGAAGACATGTCCTAAAATTAAGTTTACCCTGTCGTATAAGTAATTTAGATTATGACAACAGGTGGCGTATAATTTATATTTGTTTATGAGTGCAAGTATATTAAACGAAAAACTGCAAAATAAAAAAGATAAATTTTGCTTAAGAGGAAATATACTAGAAATTTCTTAAGTATTAAATAGATATTTAGACTACGGGCAATAATTGTA
>JAHXMU010026674.1:0-40418 GCA_019455685.1 Philornis downsi
AAAAAAAAAGTATCTGATAGACGGAAGAAATTTACTTTTATTAATTTTCACCAGAAATGCACAAGGTCCTGTGTTTCCATTAAGTTCCCTAGATAAACAGGATCAATAGGTTGGGTTAGGGTCAGTGTGGCAGACATTGTGATATCACGGAAACCAGAGACATGGATGTCCTTAATTTCCCCCGTTAAACCATCGTGAGCGCTGGAAGAAGCTCTTAAGTCGGACAATATCTATATCGTCCAGATCTCCTAGGTCCATAAAGAAATAACAGCCCAGAGTGGATCCCCGCCTGGGCGGGGCAATTGCAGTGAAGGTGTTCTATAGACTCCTCCTCCTCTTCATTCCTACAGCTCCTGCAGAAGTCACTGGTCGCAACATTTAGTTTCACTGCATGTCTTCCAGTCAGACAATGTCCCGTCATGACAGAAACAAGTAATGAGACGTCGGGCCTTGATAGCGACAGCAGTTTATGTGAACGTTTCAAATCTAGACGAGACCACATCTGTCTGGATTGATTACAGCCTTGGACAGACGCCTACCTACCATTTGCTGCTAAGTATGCCCCATCTCGCAGTAGGAACAAGAGGAATGCCCATGGACTCCAACTCGGCTGGAGTCTGTCTTGCCAGCTCGTCTACTCTGCAGTTCCCTGGTATGTTCCTGTGGTCCGGCACTTGCATAAGGTGAATGTTGAAATGCTGAGCCATCTCGTTAAAAGATCTGCGGCATTTCAGGGTTGATGATGAGTTCAGGAAGACAGAATCCAGGGATTTGATGGCAGGTTGACTGTCAGAGAATATGTTAATCTCAACCGCGGTGAGGATGTTATATCTCAGCCATTCTGCCACTTTCTTAATGGCCAAAATTTCAGCCTGATAGACACTACAGTGATCAGGTAACCTCCTTGGTATACTTAGCCCTAGGATCAATGCTGACTCATTATTTGGTAGTTGCATGTTGACAAGTTGTAGTTATCGCTTTGTTAATTGACGTTCGCGAGATAAAGTCTCGACTATCCATTGACACTTTCTTCATTTTATAATGAAAATTGTCATAATTTTTCATATTAATCCACTGTGCCTCATTTAATTTCATTAGCAGCAAATTTATCCATTGGGAAAACTTGAACAACTACCATTTACATGCAAATAACTTTGGCTTACAAATTTTAAACATAATTTCTCCTCTTATCTTTGTGCCCTTAATAGTTCTATTTAACCTCATTTTTTTGTTTTTTTGTTTCTCTTGTGACGTTTATTACGCCATCAAGAGGTATACGGAATTGTTGTTACCGCTGATATGACGACTAGTTTATTCTCCATATCCTTAATGTTAACAAACTGATTAAATATTTACTACTCGTATGTGTAAAGATGGCGGTGCCCACAATAACGAAACGCTGCTGTTACTGCCCCTCGCGGAGTCTCATCAATCATTCTAGTTTTCTTGTTTTCCTTTTGTCCTCATCATTTGGCATTTTTATACACAAGGATATAAATAAGTATGTGTGTGTGTGAACCTATCGTTAGACAAATACTAATGTCAATAAATTGGTAATTATTATGAGTTCTTGCGATTAGCCGTGGAATCAACAAGCAGGATGGTTATACTCGAGGAAATTAGTATGTGTATATTAAGGTGAGTCACGAAAACATGGCCACCAATTAAAAATAAAATCTGGATCCTACTGGGATGATTTATAAATTATTCCCTCGCTGATCTAAGGCATTTCTGAGGTACAAAAAATAGTTTGAAAGTGCATATTTTGATGCGTTTATTTATTTTTTTTTTTTTGGTATAAATAGAATTTCGAGGTCTCTTAAACGCCACTTATTTATTTATTTCCTTAGTCGCTGTTATTATTAGAGCAATTGGAATTTTATAGTTTTTTATATACAGTTTTTTCCCAAGCGATTTCTTATAAAATTCATTAAATTCCGACATTCTGTGATCAAAAAATTTGTTGAAAATTTCGATGCGATTTTCGATACTGCTATGATTTTGAAATTAACCAGTTTTTAGTACAACTTTGTTCAAAGTGATTACAAATTTTGGGGTCTAGAAGTTAAAACTGATAGCGATATCATGATGATTTGAAAATTAACTGTAAAAATCTTCAAAAGGATATTTGGGAAATGACATATAGAGATAACACAACAACTTTATTATAAATCTCATGAATGAAAAATGTCACCTAACAAGAAGAGCGTTATTATGCTCTTCTTTTTGAGATTTTGAAATACTTCAAATTTAGATCGAAATCAGTAAATCTAACTCGGATTTTGCAGAGGAAGAAAGTTATTATTTTATGCTGCCTTTTCAGCTGTGAAATTTTGTATAATAATATAATTTATTTCATGAATTTTGTTATTTATTGTGCAAAATTCACTAGAACATATTTAAAAATTTCAATATTAATATCAATATTTTGGCATCCACGTAATTTCTTTAAAACAAATTTCTATGTACAATAATTGTAAATTTTATATTTTCTTTTTATGTATTTAAGTTCCAGGCCATTTTAGCTTTTTGCAGAGTTTGGTTTAGAAAATAAAGTTTTAGACGAATGATATTCTCATAATGACAGAGTGTCTGTGTAGATATTTCAGACCCAGCCAGGGATCCTCATCAGCAGACTTAATAATGGGTTGTCCCTTTTTTGTTTTCAAGTAAAATTAAATAAAATACACATAAAGCTATGATTTCGATGAAATTTTTATTTCATTATAATGCTTGGATCTTGCCATTATGGATGATAAATAATGTTGTTTAAATGACCACCTCTGAATTGGTTGCAACAGTGGATTCTTTTGAGGTAGTTATTGGAAAAATGCGTTCCAATGACACCTTCATAATGCGCACCAAACAGTCACTTTTCCAGATGCAATGGCTTTTCCACAATCACTTCAGGGTTCTTCGAGCCCCATATGCGACAACTTTGCTTGTTGACGTAACCACCGATTAAGAAATGAGCTTCATCACTGAAGAAAACTTTGTTCGATTGAAAGTAGTAGTAAGTCTTAACTATTTTTACACGTTCTTCGGTTATTGAACGATCCATATTCGTAAATGGCCAATCTTTCGCTAATTTATTTAGCAGATGACAGGTACAAGGTGGCGCAATAGAACGTGCATATTTAAAAAATAGATTAAAAAATAAATACGAAAGGTATGGTTAAAATAAATCTAAGGCATTGTAGAGTAATAAATGGAGTTTATTTTTTAAATGCCGACCCTCTCTACGACGGCACTCCTCTAACCGCAAACGAAAATTATTGAAAACTTTCTTCAGTAATACTGGTGTAATGGCTGCCATTTCACCACGGATATTCTCCTTGAGCTGAACGATGTTTCCTGGATTATAACTGTAGACTTTGTGTTTGGGGTATCCCCACAAAAAAAAAAACAAGAGGCGTCAAGTCTGGACTACGTGGGGGCCATGGGATATCACCTCTTTTCGAAATCAGTCTGCCAGGGAACATCTCCTTCACCACCGCCATGGAGTCATTCGATGTGTGACAGGTAGCTTCATCTTGTTGGAACCAAGTTCTGGAATTCACTATTCTTGGAGCCAAAAATCCGTCCAACATCTCAACATAGCGTTCCGTATTAACCGTGACGTTTTGGCCCCGCGCATTTTCGAAGAAAAAAGGACCGATTATTCCTCTGCCAGAGATTGCTGCTCATACTGTCACTTTAGGACTATGCAATGGCTTCTGGTGTTTGATTTTGGGATTTTCACTGTTCCAGTAACGATAATTTTGACGGTTTACGAACCCATTCATAAGGAAATGAGCCTCGTCAGAGAAAAGGATATTGTCAAAATTGGAAAATCGATTAAGCATTTCATTAGCAAATGCGAGCCTTGCTATGAAGTCAGACTCTTTCAATTCTTGCGTTAATTACAGCTTATATGGATGCAGTTTAAGATCCAATGTTAAAATTCGTTGCAAACTTCGTCGCGATAATTGTAAGACAGACGATCTCTTGCGAGTCGACACTTGTGGATTTCCTCGTACTGACTCCATAACTCTCTCAACATTGTCTTCGGTCCTAGATGTTCTGGGGCGATCATTTACTTGTGGTTTAAATGTTGAACCGGTCTCTTCAAAACGCTTTACCCATATTTTAATTAAATTAGCACTCGGAGTTTCACTAATTCGCCGTAGTCCATATTCAGCACAATATAGTCGCCTAGTAGTAATATATGAACGAGAGTTCTCGTAAAATGCGCGCACGCAAAATGCGCGACGCTTCCCGTCGAAGTGATTCATAGCGACTAAAACTCCATGAGCCCGCCAACCCAACGATGTAGGCGCCCCCCGCCCGCGCATTTTCTACCCCGCAAAAAAGATGATGCAATATGCACGTTCTATTGCGCCACCCTGTATTTAACAGCTGACAGTCTTGCCGTTATGGCAGCGTCAATTGGCCACACAAAATCGTGCGATTTAGCTTCGTTAAACTTTTTTTGTGGGGCTGTGTCAAAGACCGTTTTTATATGGATAATCCCCAAACGTTGGAGCATTTGAAAATCAACATTTTTCAATTTATCACCGAGATACCGCCCAAAGTGTGCGAAAAATTTGGTTACAAACTACTTCAAAAGAAAGCGGTCATTTTAATGACATTGTATTTTGTACATAGTGAAAAGGTTCAAGTTTCAACATTTGTTGCCCCTTCTACAAAGATGTGTGAAAATTATGCCTTTTGGATTTACCATTTCAGGTCTTTTTTTTTCTTTCGGTGCTTTATCAAGTTCAAGTAACTCAAAATTTGTGATTTGGTTCCTTGGAAGCAGTTCAAGGAAAACCGCTCGCTTAAAATCCTATCAAATTGATAACATCATGTTATTTCTTGTGCAATTCGGTTGATATTGTTGTAAAGAATTAATTTTTTGCCACCGTGGTAATCGTTTCAAAACGGGGTTGATCATTTTGGTAGTGTTTGGGCCATAAATCACACTTGTAGCTCATTTGCTTAGTTAGTGGATTTTCTTAAGCTTGTGAGGAGTTGAAATGTTAGAAATATTTGAAGAATCTAAGCTATTTTAATTCAATCCGATCTCTAATTCATCCAATCTTTCTGAAAATTCTCAAACAAAAACATGGTCTGACCTGATAATTACTTTGACTTTTTCGTACTCATCGACATCAGTTGACCAATTGCTCCGGATGTTAATTGCAAACAGGAGATTTCCAGAATAGAATTTCGTGAACCAATTTTGTCACGTGCGTTTTGTGGACACATCCAGCTTTATTCCATCCATTTTTTTGCTGTTTTTTTTAATGAAATAAAAAAGCAAAATATTGCGAAAAATTATCATTTTGTGCATCCACATTCGCCATGGAATTTAAAGGTACACTACCCATTGAAAATATTGTGACATATCACAAATTGAAGCTTAATATGACGGCTGTGTAATGGTAATTCTATATTTTAAAGTTCCTTTTTTGTAACACTGTATGAGCAATGATACATTTCCTGATGGCATGAATTAATATCAACCAAATATTTAAGATTCCAAATTAAACTAACGTTTCGAACAGACTGTGGCCTATAATCATTTACTACAACATTGACATTGTGTTATCGTAAATTAATATTAATTGCCACATTAAGCTAAAATTACAATTCATTATACAGCAAATACCACAAATATCATTATCATCGTCAACATTGTCATATCGCATCATCCCTTCTGTTGATTCCATTTGTTGTTATCGTATATCATCGACAGATGCGAGTTGGAATCAATGGCAACCATCCAAAAAAAAAAAAAAAAAAGAAACAAAAAATTGGAAAAACGTCTAGTCGGTTAGGCCTATCGGATAGTACAGGGTGTCCGTCGGGAAGGTATACTAGACATTAGTAGACATTAGTCTAGACAAATCATATTTGACAGTCGTGAAGTAGAGACGTGGCAAATTTATTATGGAAAACTATTCGATAAACCAACGTGTTTTAATCGTTAAAACATTTTATCAAAATCAATCATCGACTACTATGACGATGAGAAAGTTACGTGAAATTTTTGGGAGAAACAACGTGACAACAAGACGCGCTATTTATCGTGTAGTGAATGATTTCGAAGAAAGAGGGTCTGTAGCTGATAGGGCTAAGCATGGATTATAACGTACTGCAAGATCGACTGACAACATTACTGCTGCTCAAGAAAGTGTTCACAACAATCCATCAATCTCAATTCGACGCCGTGCCCAGGAGCTTGGTCTTCAAAGAACAACTTTGGCCACAATTTTGCACAAGGATTTGCATTTGTTTCCATTTAAGATTCAGTTGACACAAGAGCTTTTTCCACAAGAACATTTACGCCGCCATACATATGCCAATAGGATGTTACAGCTCCCGCATGACAACCCCGATTTTCAAACAAAAAAATCATAACGAGTGACGAGACACATTTTCATTTGAATGGATATGTGAATAAACAGAATAGTCGGCTCTGGGCAATAGAAAATCCTGAAATTATTCATCAGTCACCGTTGCATCCATTAAAAGTGACAGTCTGGTATGCAATGTGGTCAGGAGGAATCATTGGACCATACTTCTTTACTTCTTTGAAACTGGTAATGGAGTAACGGCAACTGCCAATGGGGAGTGATATCGTGATATGATTGAAAACTTTTTAACGCCACAACTGCATGCTTTGGGCTTGATTAACATGTGGTATCAACAAGACGGTGCTACATCCCATACAGCTAGGATTGCAATGGAATTACTGCGAGACCTCTTTCCACAACAAGTTATTTCATGGAATTGTGATGTTGATTGGCCTCCACGGTCGCTTGATTTGACTGCTCCGGACTTCTTTTTGTGGGGAACATTTGATAAGCAAGATTTATGCAAACAAACCAGAAGCGCTTGAGCAACTCAAACAAAATATTCGTGATGAAATTAATGAAATACCGCGTGAAATGTGTGAGAATGTAATGAAAAATGTGCTCGAAAGGGCTCGTATTTGTGAGATTAACAGAGGCGGACATTCATCTGATATTGTATTCCATACATAATTGCCGACATTAACTAAAACCATTTATTAATATAACATCTATTCACTTTCATTTAATCAAAAATTATAAACAAACAAAGTAGTATACCTTCCCGACGGACACCCTGTATTTGCATTTGTTCATATTCAATGTTGGGTCTTTTTGCTCCAATGATATTTAGGAGCGTCACATGACGTATGAGTGATATCATTTCCCAAAACCGCCCACAATTTTGATAAACTAAAAATATCAATAATTTATTCTACGTAAGTATATGATAATGATAAATACCAAGTGCGTCGCCGTTCAGTACTGTGGGATACCACATTAACGTGATATATTTCATACTATAAAACGCGACACAGAGATAGAGTGTAAACAAATAGGAAAAGACGAAATGAGAAAATATTTATTAAATGTCGATTGACGTGCAATAATAGATCATTAGTTCCACATAGAAATGTATGGGAAAATGTATTTGAATTTCGTTTGTGTGTTGCGGTGGTATTTACAGATGTAAATAAATACTTTTCCTGTGAATAACACTGACAGCTGACAGCTCCGGTAGTGGGAGGTGATTATTAAGTATTCGAAAAGTGTAGAATTAGTCGAGATGCATAGCGAAGAACAGGTAGAGAATGCTATATTTCGTTAATTATTGTGATCGAGAGGAATGTATAATTGTTAGTGTTAGTAATACCACTTATTTTTGCAAAGAATAGGGTGAGCTAATTTGTACGCCGCTAAATATATGTCAAAAATGATGTAATGTCAGAAATTTCAGTTAGTTGAACTGACTTACAAATGTTATCATTCAATGCCTTTTAAGTTGGTGCAAAATTGGGAAGGGTACCCGAAAGACATAGTGAATCTATAGCTTATATTGGTGCCCAACTAAAATTTCGTTCAATGCCTTTTAGGTTGATGCAAAATTAGGAAGAGTGCCCGAAAAGCATAGTAAACCTATAGCTTATATTAGTACGCAACTAGAAGAACATGTATGAGCAGGTTGTGTTTAATAGTGGACCAATTTGTCCGAATAGTGATACTACAAAGTCTAGTGCAGTTAATGTTCGTTAAAAAAAGCAGATAAGTTCAGACAGTTCTTTCCACTATCTGAATTGATTTCCTACTAGACAGATTTCGAGCCGCATATAATTAAGTGTGTCAAAAATAATGTGTATTAGGTGCGCAACTAAGTTTCCAATGTTTGCTGATAGATGGCGCCACCTGTAAGTGCTAATCGATTATGCCATAACCTAAATGTCATACCGCCCCCACACAATAATGATTTCCTTTTGATGTCGCATTCTTTTGGTTGTCTGAATATGTATGATTTTGTGCCAAATAATCGTCTTATGCGGGAAGTATTGATTTTCTTCTTTCAACCGCAGAAAACGGCGGCTGAAGCTAATCGAAAGCTTCAAAACGTTTACGGAGATGCTGCTTTAAGTGAAGCAACATGTCGAGGTTGGCTCCATCGCTTTAAAGACGGTGATTTTGATGTTGACGGCCATTCGCGTGAAGGAAGATGAAAAACCTTCGAAGACACTAATTTGACGGCATTGCTTGATGGGGATCCGTATCAAATGCAGGTAGAGCTTGTTTCAGTATTAGGAGTTACCCACCAAACAATTTCCAAGCGATTGCATGCGTTGGGAATGACTCAAAAACAGGGAACTAGGGTCCTTATAAGTTGAAGCCACGAGACGTTGAGTGTAATTGAAAGTGTAAAAAGAAAGTCATGGGGGCTGCCCGGTCATGCTTCTACGTCTTCACCTTGGTCGAATACTCACGCTGCAAAGGCTATGCTCTGTATTTGGTGGAACCAGGTCGGCGTTTTTTAGTACTATCTGTTGAAAGCAAGCGAAACCATCACTGAGGATCGATATCGACTCTAATTAACGCGACTGAACGGAGCTTTGCGCCAGGAACGCCCACAATACGCGGATACGCGCGAAAAAGTGATTATTCAGCATGACAAAAAAACCTTCTATGAAGGATCTGCAAAGAAAGGACAACTCAGTGACTTAACAGACCGGATCGAAAAAATATTGTAGATGAAATACTTGGTATTGCATGACAATGCAAGGTATTCGATAACCTTATTTAGAACAACATTTGTTTTTAATTTAATTTTTAAGAACAGTTATCATGCTTGCCTGTGTGTCATTAGATATTTAGAAGAGTCGTGTTTACATGGAAATGATGAAATAGAAAGTCTTACTCCATTCGCCATATTCTCCAGATATTGAGCCGTCCGATTATCACTTGCTCTGTTCGATGGCACACGGTCTGGCTAACCAGCAGTTCTACTCATATGGCGACATTAAGGAATGGCTATAATCATAGACAGCCTCAAAAGATGAACATTTTTACCATGACGAAGTTCGAACTTTGCCAGAAAGATGGAATAAAGTAGTAGCTAGCGATGGGCAATACTTTCAATGAATCATTGGTAAACAAGTTTTCGTAATAAAGTTGAATTTTTATAACAAAAAAACAGCGCGAACTTAGTTGCGCACCTAATAGCTCTTATCAAAAAATACTCTCAATTAAAGCACAATGAAAGAAAGAAACTTTTAACCTGAACAATATAGCCTATTTGCATTCACAGAAGAAAGTTTACTAAATGAATGATGCGTACTAAATTATGCTAACGCATTCTCATTGTGAAATTGTTTTACCAAAACGGTGAAAGTTTTGCGGCTACAGTTCGCAAATTGCGATCAATTTGGGGTCACAATAATGCTCCAAAAGAGTCAACTGTAAAGAGATTAATGGTTAAATTTGCCAAAAATGGGTCTGTTGGTGATGTAAAGACGACAACACGCCTTCGACCAGGTCGATCGACCGGAAATGTCGCAGCTGTACGTGATGATGTCGCTCAAACTCCATCCACCTCAATTCGACACCGATCAGCAAATTGGTGTCTCCAAATCCACTATGCAGCGAAATCTGACGAAAGATTTACATCTTCATGCATACAAAGTTCAATTGACTTAGGAACTGAAGCCAGCTGACCATGGACAGCGAAGGGAGTTCGTTAATTGGGTATTGGAGAGACAACATGAAAATGCTGATGTTGCCGATAAAATCATCTTCAGTGACGAGACCCATTTCCATCTTGATGGCTTCGTCAATAGGCAGAATTGTCGCATTTGGGGTGAGGAAAAAACTCGAGTGATTCACGAGAAGCAAATGCATCCCCAAAGTGCCACTGTGTGGTGTGGATTTTGGGCTGGAGGAATCATTAGACCTTTTCTTTTATAAAAATGAGGCATGTCAAGCGCAAACAGTCAATGGTGTTCGGTATCGTGAAATGATAACCAGTTTTTTCGTGCCTCGAATTGAAGAAATGAATGTGGAGGGCATGTAGTTTCAACAAGACGGCGCCACATGTCATACAGCCAGAGAAACAATTCAATTGCTGCATCAGTCATTTCCCGGTCGTGTTATTTCACGTTTTGGAGACCAGAATTGGCCGCCTAGATCGTGCGATTTAACACCATTAGACTTTTTTCTTTGGGGTTTTTTGAAGTCGATGGTTTACACGAATAAGCTGACGACGACTCAAGTCTTAAAAGAGGAAATTGGACGCTGCAATAATGAAATACCGCAGCATTTACGCAAAACGATCATTGAAAATTTCATTAAAATATCGCGTGTGTGCCAGCAAAGCCGCGGTGGCCATCTGCTCGATGTGTTGTTTCATACATAACCTCATTCTGTCCACTTTACGATATAATAAAGTTTCACAATTTTTTTTTTTAATATCTGTGTTTTATTGAAAATTTAAATCTTGTATTCTTGTTGGGGCACGCTTTATAGCATTACTTGTGCAAGTGTTAAATCACTTAACTAGCTGTCAACTATTCTAAATAGTAATTTCGAATTTAAGCTGTAATTTTTCTAAAAAGAAAACCGTGATCTTCGCGATTAATAATAACTTGGCTTCGCTCTCTTTTCTCCCTGAATCATTTGCACGACAACATTATCAGTTAAGCTACCACTGAGAACATTCAATAAGATATACAAATTTTTTAAATCGAATCGAAACTGTTTTATTTCCTCCACCCTCAAAAGTATATTTCCCGGCATCGATTTACAGAGTCAAATCCTCTTGGCTTTAACATCACGCTTTAACTACTTTCTTCAGGTATGATTCTAGGAATGCATTGGATAAGTTAGGCATTTTGTATGGGTAGCACCAGAAAAAAGTATGGTAATCCGATAGATTTTTTAAAATTTCACCAATTTTTTAAAATTTCACCAATTTTTTAAAATTTCACCAATTTTTTAAAATTTCACCAATTTTTTAAAATTGCACCAAATAACTGTAGTGTACAAATTGGGGATTACATCTGAAAAAATAATTTTCAATAAAGTTGTCAATTTGTATAGGAGGTACTGCAAGGCTTGTGGCAATACCATCCACCTACCTTATATTGATTCTCAGCAATTAGTTGTCCTAAAGCATGACGTTTGCCAAATTTGACTGAATTTATACCTTTCATACGTAGTTTAAAGGTGTGAAACTAAGAATTTATGGTTCAAATCGGCGATTTGCATGGGAGGTACTAGAAAGGGGCATGACTGCATGGCCAACATTTCTGAACTTTTAACCAGTATGAACAATGGACAAAAATCTAGGTTATACAGTTTACTAATAAGAAATTACAGACGAAAGGCTATAGACTAAATAAAATCAGCTAACTTCTATCGCAGGCATCCACAAGCAAGCGCTTAATATGTACCAAATCGGACTGAAAATGAAATGAAATAAATGAAGTAAATGAAGCGACGCACCTATAAGGGATGTGGTAAGTTGGTCTATTTATTTCAAGTTTTGCAAAATACGGTCCCGAAACTAGCCAACCTGATGTAGAAATGGTGCCAATAGTTTCAAAATAATTATTTTGGTAAAAAGTGGCAACCTTATAAAGCATATGCTTTAAGATCCGAGGATCCACGTTGTTTAGTATTTTTATTTGAGCCATCAAATGTAAACCATTTCAGTGAATTTGTAAACATGGAAAAAATTGGCCAGTGTTATGTAATTCAATATTTCCATTTCTTCTCAGTTCAAGTAATATTAAAGCTGTACCAGATTCTGCAAAATATTAAGTAGCAGAATTTAAACGAGGCCGTACGAGCGGCCAAGAAGAACACCGTTGCGGTCGACCAATTGGGATGTCCACGTCAGACACGGTTAAGAAAATCCACAAAATTTTATTGGATAATCGCCGACTTAAGATGCGTAAGCTAGCTGAAATGATAGGCATTTTAAAAAATGCTATACATTGTATATTCATCGAAGATTTGAAGATGAGAAAGCTGTGCGCAAGATGGGTGCCGCGCTTCCTTTCAATAGAGTAAAAACAGCGTCGTGAAGATGTTTTATTAGTATGTTTGGCAACGCTTCAACGCAATAAAGCCGAATTCTTGCTTCGATTTATAACCATGGGTGAGACGTGGGTCCGACACTTTACACCTTAGACAAAGGAACAATCAAAGCAGTGAATTGGAATGGGAGAATCGTGTTCAAAGAAGGCGAAGACGGTTCCATCTGTAGGCAAGTTTATGGCGTCTGTTTTTTGGGATGCCCATGAGGTTATTTTTATTGAATATCTTCAGAAAGGAAACCCCCTCAATGGCGAATATTATGCTAATTTATTACAGCGTTTAAGTGATGAAACTAAGGAAGAAAAGCTGCATTTGGCGAAAAAGGAAGTGTTGTTTCATCAAGACTATGCTCCAGTTCACACATCCGCTACTGTGATGGCCGAAATTAAAGAATTAAAGTTCGATCTGCTTCATCACGCACCACGTTCGCCAGATTTAGCTCCCTTGGACTACTTTCTATTTCCAAACTTGACAAATGGCTCCGTGATAAAAAAATTTGACGACAATAAGCAAGTGGAGTCTTCGGTTGATGGCTATATAAAGGAGTTTGACAGTTCTTCCTATAAACACTATACCCTGTTTATAGGAAGACCGAAGCTATTAAATATCGCTGGAGAAAGTGTATCGAGCTAGAAAGAGATTATGCTGAAAAATAAAGAAAATTTTTCCCAACTTCTTTGTGTCTTCTTTCTTAGGTCGGCTCCGATCTGCGCAACATTCGTTTTATTTGCTTTTATAAATTATTGCGGAAATCCTAATTTTACATTATGTGAGCTGCTGCCTCCATTGGCAATAGATTTTCATAGCTTCCATTAATATTAAATAATAACAAAATGCAAAGTGCTTTGGTTTTATTAATTGCCTATTTGAAATAAATTAATTCAATCGATAACACGTTATCCAGTCACTGACGACTTTTTCAGGTAGCCAAATATTTTCAAAGCAAATTGTTGTGTTACGTGTCTAATTTAATACTAACACATTCTTCTAATCATTTGTTTTTCAATCGAACTATTTAAAAAGTCTCACACACATAACAATAAATACGAATAATAACAAAACTAAAATTCACACAACTATGATATCTACAATTGATATGACAGGAATCAATTAATGCCAAAATATGAGTATATTTTTATAAGTACTTTTGTACTTTCGTGGTCTTGTTGAAAATTAACAGCTGATGAATCAGCCGGTATCGACGACCGGCTTTTATAACCACTGCGTCTTAAACAAGAGCACCAAAGAGCGATAGGCAGACTCACTGACACAGACTTGGGAATTTTTCATTACGTTTCAGAAATATTATAGAAATTTCAATACTCCCCCAAAATTAACATAAATTTATTGTTGAAGAAAACATCGTATTATGAATGCGAGAACATTTATATTACCTGTACGAAACGATCACAATGAAACCTTAACGATTACGTGCCAAACTTATATCACGTATATAAATCGGCTGTTGACGGTGATGCCTCCGACGTGGTCCGGTGTTTGCCGGTATTCTGAACTGAATGTCAATTAGGTTGGGCGACGAATACTCTGCCAAACCTTGTGAATGGGTTAGAAATTTTAAGGAAATCAAAACAAAAGCTTTAGGAGCAGTAAAGTGGAAGTAAATTAAAAAATTTTACGTTTTTGTAAATAATTTAGCTACACAAATGAGTGAGGCTGAGGTATGATAATGTGGCTAATTATTGTTTAAATGTGTGAGATCGTCAAGAAATGTGTGAATTGACGATTTAAGTTATATGAGATTAGTTAGTCAAACCACAAACGATTTCATTCAACTTCAAATTGTGTGAAAGAATGAACTTGTGGTAATACAATTATTATGTTAATTATATACGAAAATAAAGAACGATTTTCACATCATTTCATTCAATTTCGATCATGTTGAATACAATGATGTGCTTTATACGTTAATGTGTGATATAAGTTTCAAACAAAATGTCTTTAAATTATTGAAAAATAATTAGGCAAATTTGCGTTAACAGAAGTTTTCAATTGCAAATGCATTTTTCAATCGGTATAACTAAAATCTCTGTTGCATTCGCTCACTAAGAACATTCATATATTATTCAAAATTGGCAAACAGTATTCAAATGAATTGCAAATTGAATTATTGCAAAATGAGTCACATCAGTTTCAGTTTGAAATAATCTCGATGATAGTGCAGCTATAGAATTACATTAGCATCGAGATCATCAAATCTAAAATTCTCAATTTGTATTACATACGAATCAGATGTGCTTCCTGCAGCTCGGGAAAGAAAATCGGCTACACTGGGCCTTGCTTTTGCAAAATCCACAATGGAGTTTCATTTTGTAGAAATCTTATTTTTTGTATGTATTTTTCTTATATAATTCACAGGAATTTGAGTACAATAATCAAAACTGATGTTTATTATCATTTGTACTGAATATATAGGTTGACTTTTTAAGATTTAAGTTTTTCAGGTTGGCAGCACTGGTTGGTAATGGCGTCCAAACGTCATCTGTCAAAGTGAAAAGTGTACAGTATACTCTGCCATTTTATAATGGAAAGACTAACAAACGAACAACGATTGCAAATCGTTGAAATTTATTATCAAAATTCGTGCTGTGTGACAAATGTGCCTCGTTTGATACGACCATTTTATGGTCATCATAATCGACCTGCTGAATCAACAATTCGTGCTGTTCTCTCCAAATTTTGCAACAAATTTGTCCAACAAACATAAAACCATCGACTCGCATGCGTAGGGTGCGTACCAAAGAAAATATTGCAGCCGTAGCGACCAGTGTTAATGACGATCGTGAAATGTCAACTCGTCGCCGTTCTCAGCGATTGGGTGTGTGTTACTCAACCACAAGGAAAATTGTACACGTCTATTTGGGTTTGAAAGCCTATAAAATTGAACACTCGGAAGAATTAAAGCCGAAAGACCTACCACAACGTGTAATTTTTGGTGAATCGGCCTTACAAAAGCTCAATGAAAATCCGCTGTTTTATCGAAAAATTGTGTTCAGCGATGAGGCTCATTTCTTGCTGAACGGATACGTAAACAAGCAAAACTGTCGCATCTGGAGTGATGAACAGCCACATGTTATTCATGAATTGCCGGTGCATCCCGAAAAAACGACAGTCTGATGTGATTTATGGGGTGGTGGCCTCATCGGTTCATTTCTCTTCAAAGACGACTGTGGAAGAAACGTTACCGTCAACGGCGAACGATATCGAGTAATGATACGCTATTTTTTTCTACCCCAATTGGGTGAGTTGTACTTGGTTGACATTTGGCCATTTTGCCACACTGTTCGTGAAACAATGAATATATTGAGGGATGAATTTGGTGAGCAGCTTATCATTCGATTTGGCCCTGTGAGTTGGCCCCCAAGATCTGGGGATTATTGATTATTTCTTGATTATTTCTTGTGGGGTTATATCAAGTAGTTAGTTTACGTAGGCAAGCCGAACACTTTTAAATCTTACAGGATAACATAACACGCGTTATTCGTGGAATACATCCCGAAATGCTCGAAAAAGTGGCGAATAATTGGACCTTCCGAATGGACATTTTGAGACGGAGCCGCGGACAACATTTACATGAAATTAATTTTAAAAATTAAATGGTAAAGATCAATTTATCGATTCCAATAAAAAATTTTAATATGTGATGCAAATTTGAGTGTTTTATTCGATAAAAAAAACAATGATTAAACAATGGCTCTTTATTATGACGAACATATGAAATGTTTTGAGAATAGACGAAAACTCCACTCCATATTAAAACTGTTTGTACTGTAGTTCAGTTTCTGAAAAAAAATTTACGGATGCAGAAAAGCTCATCCGCATTTTGAACTCTATAGTTCAAAGTATTATGGGAAATATTCAGCTTTTGAAATCACAGATATTGCTTTGTATTTGACTTTAAGCAATTTATGCAAAACATGATATTTAAATTTTGTAATTTCTTGGCCTAAAACTTTTTTCCATTAAATGCGAGCATTTGGGTGAAGAAAAAAAAGATTTTTCCAAAGCATTTGATCTTATTGATCACAAAATTTTAATTTAAAAATTGAAATATTATGGAGTTTGTGGGAGAGAGGTGTGGCTTATCGCAAATTATTTGCATAACTGAAGGCAGTATGTCGGCTTAGGTAATCACAAGAGTGACTTGGCTCAGGCTTAACATGGTGTGCCACAAGGTAGTGTTCTTGGACCTCTTTAAAATTTAAATTATTTGTAAATGACCAAATAATAACCTTAGGTTAACAGGCAATCTATTCATATATGCTGACGATATATGTCTGATTTATCCCTACCGCTTTGAAACTGTAGTTGAAGCTTACATGGAACTTTATTTTTCTCTCATATCAGAATTTGCACGAATAAAGAAATTATTTTTAAACCCTGATAAAACAAATCTTATACGTTTTAGGCCATATAATGTTCACAACAGGAACTTAGTTGTCCATGTTGATGGCAAAGAAATCAGAGAAGTTAATACTATAAAATACTTAGGCTTGTACCTTCAAAGTAACCCTTCTTGGGATCGTCACATTCAACACTTGGAAATGAAGTCAGCGCAAGCTCTCGGATTGTTATACAAAATTCAAGAATAAATTTGACCGAAATACTAGATCAGGGATTCCCAACAATATTTTTCCAAAGACCCCCTCATACATTCGATATAATGCCAAGGACCCCCACTCATTTCTAAACCTAAAGCTAGAAATGTTCTAGATGCCTACCACCCCCACCCCATCGCACCACCGCACCAATAAATTTGTTGTTTGACTTTGTCTTTATTGTTATTATTCTATTTTTGATCATTACACAAGTTTTTTTTTAACAGAATTTTATATATGTACGTCCATCAGTACACAGTTCGTTTCCATTTTCCATTCTTAATGAGATGAGTTGAATCTGTACTTTGAGTCCAATATTTCTGAAATGTTTGGCTCCAATCTTGACACTTTCACTTTGAAATCCGACCGCATGTCAATCCGATTCCTGTACTTGTTTTTCATGAAACACATGGAGGAAAATGCTTGTTCACATAGATAGGTAGTTGCTAATGGAAGGGTATTTTTCATTGCCTTATCTTTAAGTTCTTTGTAATCCTTGCGTGCTGTAACCCAGAAGTCTGCAATTTTCTCAGCATTAAAAATGTTCTTCATTTTGCCACAACTAGACAAATCCACAAGCTGATCTTGTTCTTCTTCTGTGAGGCCTTGGATTTTTTCTATTTCTTGACAAGTAAAGGGATCTCGAATCCAACTATCGCCAGAGTCAGGTTCAAGGAAATATTCCCTAAAAGTGGTGGCTAGGCTGTGAAAATGCTCGGCTGCGTTGCTCCTTATCTGTTCAGGCAAACTCTCCTCTGAAGACTCCAGGAATTGTTTCAAAGTAGGGAAGTTAGTGAAAGACTCCTTTTCAATCCGTGCCTCCCAGATTTGACACTTTTTGACCATAGCACTAATCTTGTCTTCAACTTTGAACATGTCTACATTGTTCCCTTGCAAACTTAAGTTTAATACTTTTAAGTGTTCAAACACATCAGCTAAGTAGGCACCTGAGCAAAGCCAAGAAAAGTCAGTGAGACAGTCTGCGTACTTGGTGTCAAGAAGGAAAACACGAACCTCATCTCTAAGTTCAAAAAATCTTGTCAACATTTATAGTAAAAACACAGTGTTTTTTTACGGGTTAGTTTTTTGTAATGTCTAACCTAATGATATCTTGTGGACCCCTCTGGCATGGCTTGCGGACCCCTAGGGGTCCGCGGACCATCTGTTGGGAACCATTGTCCTAGATTATTGGTGTATAAGGCGTTGATTCAAAGCAATTTTTTTAATTACTTGGCTGTTGTATACGGATATTGGAATAGGTGGAGAATTAAAATCTTTGCAAAGGGTTCAGTCAAAGGCAATGAAAATAGTGGCAAATCTTCCTATAACATTTTCGACTGTTTCCTTATATAAAGATGTTTTTCCGACGATTTTGCCAATATGCGAAATCTATAAACTGCAGCTTTCATTATACGTTTTTAAATACATTCGTAATATAGGCCATCATGAAGAAAGTGTATGAATTCTGAATATTGTAGTTTCTTAAGCGACTATGTAAAATATTCGGAACTGCAGCCAACTTTGGAGTTAGAACAGTTTAGTAAATAAAAGAGGACAGTGTCCACTTAGTAGATTGTGAATAGCTGAAGAGAACGGACGCCATAAAAGAGTTTTATTTGTTCGCCATTACAATTGTAAAGATGCTTTTTTTCGGAAAAAATATATCCGCCGAAAAAAAAGGACCACAAAAATGCCGGTTGTTAACCAAATTAAATAAAAATTTTTAATTTTTGCCTCAATAAAGATATGCAACCGAAAACTAGAGAGAATCCCAAAAACGCACGTCCCATGAATGAAATATGGGCGAGCTTATCACATTCACTGATCTTACACGCACTCTTTAGAGTGGGATTTCTTACGTCAATTTGATAAATGTTTTGCTAGACTTGTCGATTGCTTGACTACTCGAAGTGTTCATCAACACATCGTAATTGCCACAGTTCACAATAAAGAATGATTGCTAATTATACAGAGTTATCAATTTTTCGGTTTCAAAAGTAAAGTTAAATAAAACAGAAATAAAGCTATGATTTCGATGAAACTTTTATTTCATTATAATGCTTGAACCTGGCCATTATGTACAAAATACAAAATAATTTAAATAAGGTAGATTTCGACGTCGTTTTCGCACATTTCGGGCGGTTTATCGGGGATAATTTTGTGTTTACTCGTTTGGGGATTATCCGAGTAAACACCGTCTTTGACGTAGTTACACAAAAAAAGGTCTAACGGCGTCAGTTCACATGATCTTGGTGGCCAATTAACGTTGCCAAAACATAAAATTGCGTTTTCTGGGAAATTCTCATGTGACATAGGCAAACTCGATCGTATTGTGTGGCTCGTGTCACCATCTTGTTGAAAGTCCATAACGCCCAGTTCATAATCTTCAATTGCGGGCCAATAAAAGTCGGTTTTCATACGGCCATAGCGCTCTGCATTGATGGTAATGATTCCTCCAGCGTCATTTTCGAAAAAAAAAACGGCAATGACACCTCCAGACCAAACAATGCGTTCTTAGCAATTGGACTTGTACATATATATCATTTCTCACTCGGTGGTTACGTTAAGAGAATCCAGAAGTGGGTGTGGAAAAACCATTGCATCCGGAAAAAGTGACTGTTTGGTACACATTATGGTCTGTAGGCGTCATTAGGCCGTGTTTTTTTGAAAATGACGCTGAAGGAACCTCAAAATAATTCACTGCTACAACCAAGAGAGCACAGAGGCGGTCATTTAAAGGGTGTCCCAACAAGAACGCAAGATTTAAACTTGGCGCCATTCGAAGTGTCATTGTTTGACATTTGAACAATTATTATTGTTTGCTAGTAGAAGGTACGAGGTTAGTACAAATGGAGCGCTACACGAATGAACAACGCATTTTCACTGTGAAATTGTTTTACCAAAATGGTGAAAGTTTTGCGGCTACAGTTCGCAAATTGCGATCAATTTGGGGGTCACAATAATGCTCCAAAAGAGTTAACTGTAAAGAGATTAATGGATAAATTTGCCAAAACTGGGTCTGTTAGTGATGTAAAGACAACAACGCGCCTTCGACAAGGTCGATCGACCGAAAATGTCGCAGCTGTACGTCATGATGTCGCTCAAACTCCATCCACCTCAATTCGACACCGAGCTCAGCAAATTGGTGTCTCCAAATCCACCATGCAGCGAATTTTGACGAAAGATTTACATCTTCATGCATACAAAGTTCAATTGACTTAGGAACTGAAGCCAGCTGACCATGGACAGCGAAGGGAGTTCGTTAATTGGGTATTGGAGAGACAACATGAAAATGCTGATTTTGCCGATAAAATCATCTTCAGTGGCGAGGCCCATTTCCATCTTGATGGCTTCGTCAATAGGCAGAATTATCACATTTGGGGTGAGGAAAATCCTCGAGTGATTCACGAGAAGCAATTGCATCCCCAAACTGTCACTGTGTGGTGTGGATTTTGGGCTGGAGGAATCATTGGACCTTTTTTTATGAAAATGGGCATTTCAAGCGCAAACAGTCAATGGTGTTGGGTATCGTGAAATGATAACCAGTTGTTTCGTGCCTAGAATCGAAGAAATGAATGTGGAGGGCATGTAGTTTCAACAAGACGGCGCCACATGTCATACAGCCAGAGAAACAATTCAATTGCCGCATCAGTCATTTCCCGGTCGTGTTATTTCGCGTTTTGGAGATCAGAATTGGCCGCTTAGATCGTGCGATTTAACACCATTAGATTGTTTTCTTTGGGGTTTTTTGAAGTCGATGGTTAATGGGAATAAGCCGATGACGACTCAAGTCAAAAGAGGAAATTGGATGCTGCATTAATGAAATACCGCAACATTTATGCAAAACGGTCATTGAAAATTTCATTAAAAGATTGCGTGTGTGCCAGCAAAGCCGCAGCGGCCATCTGCCCGATGTGTTGTTCCATACATAACCTCATTCTGTCTACTTTACGATATAATAAAGTTTCACAATTTTTTTTTAAATATCTGTGTTTTATTTAAAATGTAAATCTTGCGTTCTTGTTGTGACATCCTTTACAAGACTTTGTATTTCGTACATGATGGCAAAGTACAAACATAATAATGAAATGAATGTTTCATCAAAATCGTAGCTTTATGTGAGTTTTATTTAACTGTACTTTTGAAACCGAAAAAATGGATAACCCGGTATTATCCAAATCAACTGCTAAATACACAAGTCATTCAGTCAAAACTTAATGTCTACTAATTACTCAGATATTTGGTTTGGCTTTCATATCATTTTCGCGTAAATTAAATTAAAACCACAAAAAACGAATACCTTATCAGTTTTATTATTATGCTAAACAAATATTCCACCTTTTTATCTATATTGTCTATTTTTTTTTATTATTTTTTTGATTTGATTGTTGTGGTGGAACAAACCAACCACCCATCCATCTATTAGACGGCCTAACTGATTGGGCGTGGTTTGTCAAAATGACGCTTTATGGCTTTATCTCTTATCGGCAGGTCGGAAATCCACAATTTGTTTGTGTGATTACACTTTCATTTTACTAATTACTATTTATATGTCAATAAACTGACATAAATTTATAGCTGATATGCGAAGACAACACTTGAGCTACTCTGTTCATTCCATTGGGCGTCATTAATTTAAATAATTGTTGCCTAATTCATAAATACGAGTATCTGAATGCAAATTTATGAGGGGTTATAAAATTCGATGATTGCGCTAGCTAGAAATCGATGAAATTACAAAGGTTTTAATGGCGAGGGCGTCGAAAAAGCTATCAAGGGTATCAAGGTCACTGGTGGGCTGTAAGTATTTTAATAATGGTAATCAAATGATTCGATTTTGGAAAAGTAATCAATAATTTCATCAATTTATGTGGCCAACCGCACGTGGATACTATAAAGGTTTGTAGAGCTTAGAGTATTTTGGAATTTGTTCAGATTTTGATTTACAATAATTGTGCACAATTGTGTTAATAACACTTATCGTTTTCGGGGGGAAACACATAAAGGCAATACGTGCATAACTTGGAGCCGTCAGAAGATAAGTTTAACTCCCTGAATTATAATGGTCTAATAAAATAAGAGGGACACTTAATTTTTGGGCAATTCCGTTACCTTCTTGTAGTAATAAAATTGAACATTCAGAAAAATCGGGTGCCATAAATTTTTCTGCAAGCAATTTGTAGTTAATGCTCACTTCGGCTGCTACCACATATGAAAACGCCTCTTAAAGTAGCTGAATGGTTGAATGTGTGTTTGCATTTTTGTATAATACTTTACGTTTATGAGTCCACGTAGTCCATCCCATTAAAAGAACAATTTTGCATGTTATTTTTCATATGCACTCGTATGAGATGCTTCAAAAATCACAAATATTGAAATAACTTTCCTTAATTCCATGCAAACCTGGCCCTCATTCTATGTAAATGTCACTCTATACTTAACGAAACTATGGCGCGGAAACTGAATTTATATACTTAAAAGTTAACAAGTAAGATTAAAGGTTTGCCTTATACTACATACATTTCTGAAAAATTTATCTCTTGAACTAATACGAATTATTTTTTAATACATAGACAGACAGTAACGCATAAAGTATATTTCCATTTTTCAAAATTTCTTTCGAACAAATTGTTAACTAATAATACGTCTTTAACGGCGTTGACCATGGATGGACATATCTTGTTCTTCTTAGGTGGCGACTGAAATAGACATCCTTATCTATTATACGACGCCTGTAGAAAATAATTCCAAGCGTTTCGAACTTCTGAGTTTCTCCTTCAATTCGTCACACTAAGTTCCCATGGACCATAGATATACGAGACGTGATCAAAAAATAACCGCTATTTTCAAATTTCGAGAGTTACGTATGTTCGATTTTCGATTTTTTCAACAACCGATGAAAACATTGAATCAGTGAAGAAAATGATTTTGGATAATCGTCGAATCACTATTAGAAAGGTTGCTGATGATGTTGGCATATCGTTCGGCTCATGCCAAGCAATTTTTACGGATGTTTTAGGCATGAAACGTGCGGCAGCGAAGATTGTTCTAAAATTGCTAAATTTTGAACAAAAACAACGTCGCATGGACATCGCTCAGGAACGTCGTCAACGACGATCCAGATTTCCTTAAAAAGGTCATAACTGGTGAGGAATCATGGGTGTGCTTGCATGACTATGACATTGAAACCAAAGCCCAATCATCCCAATGGAAGCGTCCAGAAGAGACCAAGACCGAAAAAAACACGTCAAGTTCGGTCAAATGTAAAAGTTTTGCCCACTGTTTTCTTCGATTACCACAAGGTCATGCGGTCAATAAGGAATACTACCTTGCGCCGTTTGCGCGAAGCAATTCGTCAGAAACGCACAGAATTGTGGAAAAACCAATCATGGATTTTGCACCATGATAACGCACCAGCTCACACATCGATGCTTGTGCGTGAGTTTTTGGCCAAAAACAAAACCGCAATCATGCCTCAACCACCGTATTCTCCAGACTTGGACCCCGCTGACTTTTTCCTCTTCCCAAAACTGAAGACACCGATGAAAGGGAAGCGTTTTGCTACGATTGAGGCGATAAAAGAAAAATCGAAACAGGAGCTGTTGGCGATACCAAAAAGTGCGTTTCAGAAGTGTTTCGAGTTATTGATAAATAAATAAATAATTCTTAAAAAAATTGAACATAACGGTCATTTTTTGATCACACCTCGGATATCGTATCAATAACTATAGAGCAATAACTCGTTCAAACTGCTGAATTATTGGCGTATGGTTTTATATTTTCGATAAATGCACATTATATAGGCTGTTTAAGATGAAATGAGATGTATGAAATGTTGACTACTGACGCATTATTCTGCAGACCCACATCGGAGGTTTTAGATGTATGAAAAACATGCCCAGAAAATAAGATACAGGTCTCGATTTACTATTTCCCATATCCGAACTCCTAACTGATTTATATTGAGTGCCAATCGTGATAATACATTTTTTCTTCTTTACCAATTGTTCTAAGTGATCAATTTACTTTTAGGAAGGATAATTTGTTGTATCTGTCTTGGAACTATATCATTTAGCCAAAAAGTAATTTACAAAAATTTTTTGTATCTTAGCTTGAAATGCCGGTGGCGGAACAGTACGTTTCTAATGAGCCAACAGCCAAAGCTATTCATAATATGATTTTTAGTCCACATGTACAGGGTTATTCTTTTAGTAGTTGCAAAACCGCCGGTCTGGCAAGGCTGTCAGCTGTTAAGTCCCTGCCATCTGAATTTTTATTTATTCAGTTTAAAATTTATCATTTACGAATATGGATCGTTTAACAACCGACGAACGCATAAAAATAGTTAAAACTTACTACAAAAGTGGTGACTCACACGTAGGCTTTCTATCGAATAAAATCTTCTTGAGCGATGAAGCTAATTTCTCACTCGGTGGTTACGTCAACAAGCAAAATTGCCGCATACCAGTATGGGGCTCGAAGAACCCAGAAGTGCATCCGAAAAAAGTTGCTGTTTGGTGCTCATTATGGTCATTAGGCTATATTTCTATGAAAATGCAATGGGATTTCCACAATAATTTCTGGGTTCTTCAAACCCCATATACGTACGACAATTTTGCTTGTCGACGTAATCACCGAGCGAGAAATGAGCTCCATCGCTGAAGAAAATTTTGTTCGATAGAAAGCATACGTTTGAGTCACCATTTTTGTTAAACGATCCATATTCGTAAATGGCAAACGTTTTGCTAAATAAATAGCACTTCGTATGGCAGGTATTTAACAGCTGACAGCCTCGCCAGACCGGCAGTTTTGAAACCACTAAATGGATATTTATAATTAGGAATGTGCAATTAAAAAGGGTATAAGGTGGCTACATAATGTAAATATTTGTCGATTTTCAAAGTGCTTTATTTTGATTTAATCAATAAATGGTACAGAGTTTGGGAAAATCTCGGAAAATTACTATTTTTCTATGGGCATGCTTTCCCAAAGTGTGTATTAGCTGAATTGATTCGTTCAAGCACCTATCAAGTGTCACAAAACATTGCTTTTACTTAATAATAGAAGTAATGAATAATAGAAATACCGAAAGAGCTTATTTTTCCAAATGTGTGTTTGTGGGCAAGTTTTTTTCTACTGAATCAATTGTCCCCATTTTTTATAGTTGGAGGTCTTAACGCCAGAAAATTATGCGCTATAATGTATAGGCTATGCCTATTTTTCATTTTTGGTATTTTTCAATAAACACGCCCACAATGTGGGAAGCTAGGATAGTTCTTTCCCTTATCTATAAACTACTAAGTGTTCAAATTATTGAAAAAAAAAATACTGAAAAAGTCAAATTTTTTTGAAAGTGCGCTTTGTTTTCATAAGGGCAAGTTTTTAGTACCGAATCACTTTTGTGTCCATAGTAGTAATAAGTCGGATAAGTGGGTATTTATGGACTTAGTCCTCTTTTTATCGTTTCCCAATAATCACGCTCACAATAAGAAAGTACATGATTTCAAAGGTTTCTTCATCATTAAGTGCGAATATTGTTTTTAATTATATATATTTTTATATTATTTTTTATATTTTTGTTTATTAGCAAATAATTGACAAAATTGTTAAAAAAAATGTGGAAAATTACAATTTTGTAAGGATGGATTCAATCCTTATTTAGGCAAGTTTTTTCCTACCGGACTAGTTTTACCTAATTTCGAAATTTGCTTATAACTGTGAGGTATTTCCATTCAAAATTTCAGCCCTTTATTTGAAACCGTTTGGCTTTTATCGTGCTTTCACCTTGCTTGTGAACGGACGGAATTTCTTCTTTCGACATAGATTTTTTACAATAATCAAGAATATTCATTCATTATGGGATTTCTAAACTTATTTCTGGGTGTTATGAGGGCGGTTACAAAACTAGTCGACCCAACAAAGAAGACACAAAAAAGATGGAAAAAAGTTCTTAATTTTTCAACATAATCTCCTTTTAGCTCGATTCCAGCGATATTCAATATCTTCTATACCCCGTTTATAGCAAGAAATGCCATCAACCGCAAACTCTACTTCTTCATTGCCGGCAAACCTTTTACCATCGAATCATTTTTCAAGTTTGGAAATAGAAAATAATCCTAGGGAGCTAAATCTGGCAAATAAGATGCGTGATGAAGCAGTTCGACCTTTAATTCATTAATTTTGGCCAACGCAATAGTAAATGTGTGAACTGGAGAATTGTCTTCATAAAATAACACTTTCTTTTTTGTCAAACGCAGCCTTTTTTCCATAATTTTATCACCTAAACTCTGCAATAAATTAGCATAAAATACGCCGTTGAAGGTTTTTACTTTCTGAAATCAATAAAAATAATGAAATACAAACTCCATGACCTTGCCTGCAGATGGAACAGTCTCAGCCTTCTTTGGACACGTTTCTTCCATTCCAGCTCACTGCTTTGACCGTTCCTTTGTCTTAGGTGTGAAGTGGTGGACCCATGTCTCATCCATGGTTATAAATCGACGCAAAAATTCGGCTTTATTGTGTTGAAACATTACTAAACACTCTACTGAAACATCTTCACGACGCTGCTTTTGTTCTATTGAAAGCAAACGCAGCACCCATCTTGCGCACAGCTTTCTCATCTTCAAATCTTTGGTCAATATACGAATCTAGTTCTGCTTTAATATTGGTTGTACATAACGGGGCCCAATTTTTCCCATTTTTTCCACAAATTCACTGAGATCGTTTACTTTTGATGGCTCAAATATGAATACTAAACAACGTGGCGCGTTGAAACATAAAACATATGTTTTATAAGGTTGCCGCTTTTCGCAACAATAATTTTTTCCAAAGACCGCCTAGACATCTCTAACTGCTGAGAACGTCGCTTGGTGGAAGTTTCTGGATTTTCCTCAATACTTGCTTGCACTCGAGCAATTGTCACTTCATTTCGAACTGCACGAGGTCTACCAGCACGCGGAAGATCACAGACAGCCCCTTGTTGCCCAAAACGCTGAACCAATCGGTAAATTGTTGGAGCGCTAGAAGCATTTCGAACATGAAAGAAATTTCAATATAACCTGACTAATCGAATGCTGACTTTCAAAGTAAAATTGAACAACTTTTGTTATTTGTTCTGTGCTGAGCCTGTCCATCATAAATTTCCCAAGTATTATTTAGTTAATTCTGTAAAGAGACGAAGAAAAAGACATAAACAAAAAATGTATTCACTGATCAAATCTTAGCGTTACTTATGCGCCACCCTATATATACACCAGGTCGCTAGAGTCGGGACCGCTCTCACACAAATGGTATGATAAGTTTAGTACAACCCATTCTATGGTGAAGAGTATTAGAAAAAAAATGTGGATATCATATTAATTGGATTAATTGGAAATTAGTTGGATATCATATTCACAGAACGCTTCGTTATGGGTAAGCTCTTATCGTATTTTAAAGCCAAAAATCACTAATGAAAGTTCAAGTTTTCTTTCCGTTATGCAATAGCAAAGAATACGTATTTTCGGAGAAAGTCAATGGATAAACTCTGGTCTGTTAAAGAAAATATATTATATGAAATATTTTTGCATTTTTCGAATATATTTTGACTATTAAAGGCAGGTTTCGATCTATAAATATAACAGAATATATTTAGTATGTATTTTGACAATTTCAGTAAGATTTCAACTTAGAAATAAAATATCACAGCGACAAATATACAGATGTTAAAGTTAGTACTGGGTGGGCCATAAGGGTGTTGGCGGTTTAAATATTCAATTAAAAAAAAACTACGAAACATAAAAAAAATATATTTGTATTTTTAAAAAGTAGAAGCATGGGAATTTTTTAAGACTTAAAAATAATGTTGTCCAAATGGCTTCCCTCGGCTGCTTGACACTCTTCGAACGGAAGTCGCAAATTTTGAAAAACTCGTTGAAAAGTTGTTCTCGGTATTTTGTTACTTTCCTGAATAAAGTTCCTCTTCAACTGCTCTAAATTGGTCGGATTATTCTCGTAGACTACCGATTTGAGGTAGCCCCATAGAAAATAATCGCATGGAGAGAGATCGGGGCTACGTGGGGGCCATTCAATATCCCCCCTTTTCGAAATGAGTTTTCCAGGAAAAACATTTTTCAGCAGCTCTATGGATACCCTAGCCGTATGACATGTGGCCCCATCCTGTTGAAACCACATCCTCGAGGTATTGCCTTGAAGTTCTTGCAAAGCTGGTACCAAAAAGTCTGCTAGCATGTTGCAATAATTGTTCGCTCTAACCGTCATCGCATGCCCTCTTTCGTCCTCAAAAAAGTACGGTCCAATAATACCGGTTGACGTTATCCCAGCCCACACGACAAGCTTAGGGCTGTGAAGTGGACGTTCATGCAAGCGTCGGGGATTAGCCTCGGACCAGAACCGACAATTTTGCTTGTTCACGTGGCCATTAAGGTGAAAATTGGCCTCATCACTAAAAATCACGTTGTTGAAATTGTTGAACCGCTCTAGCATCAAATTGACAAAGTTAAGTCGGTTGTTGGCATCATCGGGTTTTAATTCTTGGACTATCTGAATCTTATAAGCCTTCAAATGGAAATCACGTTTCAAAATTCGTTGTAAAGTTGTTCTTTTGACATCCAAAGACTGACTTCTCTTACGTGTTGACTGTTGCGGATTTCGCTGAACTGAAACACAATGTCGGCTGATCTTGCAGAAACTGGGCGACCACGAACCGTAATTGGTACTGTTGAGCCGGTTGTTTCGAACATTCTGATTCATTTTCGTATCACTTTGGCGCTTGGAACTTCACTTAAATCGTGTAAACCGTGTTCATGCCGATACAAACGTCGTGCAGTAATCACTGATTTATTGTTTTCGTAATACGCTCGGACACAAAATGCACGCTGCACTCCCGTGTACGGCTCATTGGCGACTAAATTTCCAGGAAGCGGCGCAGCGAACAACATATCCCCCGTCACCCCGCCACCCCTCGCCGCGCGTTACCGAGAAATTGAAGAATTAAATCGCCAACACTCATATGGCCCACCCTGTATATATTTTAACTATTTTGGTAAGATTTCGACTTAGAAATAAAATATCACAGCAACAAATACTCGTGTGCGGGTGTTAAAGTTAATCAAATGTTTATTTTGTTCGATAAATTCAATTTTTTGTTTGGTGTACTTAAAATACTCAATCGATCCACCGCATTCAACTGATTTCAAAACAATATCTGTAGTATTTGTCGCCTATTTTGTCCTCTTCACTGCGATATAATTTGTGCCCCAAAGTGGTTTTTCCTAAGGTGGTCTTAATATGTTCAAACTGCCTTCGAAAAATAAATATATAAAATCCGTATTCATAAACGGAACGTATGCCAAAAACGTCTCTTAGCTGCTGTTATTGGACAATTTTTATTTGTTTTTGTATTGTGGTTATATTTTCATATAAATTAGTCAAAGTCTAGTGCATATCGGTAAATAAATGACACAGTATTAAGTTTCTGTACAAAACTGTAATAAATGTGAAGTGTTTATGTTTAATATTGATAACATTTTGAAATATTATTCAGTTACCACTACTTTTGTACTGGTAACCATTTCATTATTAATTCTATTTACCAGATTTCGTTTAGTTTTGTATTTTCCTTTAGCTTTATATCATTTATTTATGACTCTCGACTGTTGTTTAATAAATTAATTAGGTACTTTTATGTGATAATTAAAGAGAATCGCCAAGTGTTTGATAAATCACGCTTAACAACAGTTAATTTTTTTTTTCGTATGAAGAACTATTATTAGTACATATCCAACCATACATTTTGGTTTCCATTACAACTGCTATTAAAAATAGTAATAGAATTTTGAACGAAACTTAAAATTCCGCAGTTTAATTTATATTTGTATTGTGCTCTTCATTTTACGGTCGAATTCCGTGGAAATTAGTGGATAATTGAATACAAGATCATCCTATCTTTGACAAGTCAGGTTTATAATACAATTTTATTCATGTTTCTATTTTATTAAATTATAAAGGGTGTCCCAACAAGAACGCAAGATTTAAATTTTAAATAAAACACACATATTTAAAAATAAATCGTGAAACTTTATTATATCGTAAAGTAGACAGAACGAGGTTATGTATGGAACAACACTTCGGGCAGATGGCCGCCGCGGCTTTACTGGCACACACACGATCTTTTAATGAAATTTTCAAATGCTGCGGTATTTCATTAATGCAGCGTCCAATTTCGTATTTTAAGACGAGTCGTCGTCGGCTTATTTGCGTAGACCATCGACTTCAAAACACCCCAAAGAAAAAAGTCTAATGGAGTTAAATCGCATGATCTTGGCGGCCAATTCTGGTCTCCAAAACGCGAAATAACACGACCGGGAAATGACTGATGCGGCAATTGAATTGTTTCTCTGGCTGTATGATATGTGGCGCCGTCTTGTTGAAACCACATGCTCTCCACATTCATTTCTTCAATTCTAGACACAAAAAAACTGGTTATCATTTCATGATACCGAACACCATTGGCTGTTTGCGCTTGACATGCCTCATTTTTATAAAAAAAAGGTCCAATGATTCCTCCAGCCCGAAATCCACACCACACAGTGACACTTTGAGGATGCATTTGCTTCTCGTGAATTACTCGAGGATTTTCCTCACAACAAATGCGACAATTCTGCCTATTGACGAAGCCATCAAGATGGAAATGGGCCTCGTTACTGAAGATGATTTTATGGGAAAAATCAGCATTTCCATGTTGTCTCTCCAATACCCAATTAACGAACTCCCTTCGCTGTTCATGGTCAGCTGGCTGCAGTTCCTGAGTCAATTGAACTTTGTATGCATGAAGAAGCAAATCTTTCGTCAAAATTCGCTACATAGTAGATTTGGAGGCGCCAATTTGCTGAGTTCGGTGCCAAATTGAGGTAGATGGAGTTTGAGCGACATCATCACGTACAGCTGCGACATTTTCGGTCAATCGACCTGGTCGAAGGCGCGTTGTTGTCTTTACGTCACTACAGACCCAGTTTTGGCAAATTTATCCATTAATCTCTCTACAGTTGACTCTTTTGGAGCATTATTGTGACCCCAAATTGATCGCAATTTGCTAAGTGAAGCCGCAAAACTTTCATCATTTTGGTAAAACAATTTCACAATGAGAATGCGTTGTTCATTTGTGTAGCGCTCCATTTTTACTAACCTCGTCCCTTCTACTAGCAAACAATAATAATTGTTCAAATGTCAAACAATGACACTTCGAATGGCGCCAAATTTAATTCTTGCGATCTTGTTGGAACACCCTTTAATATAATACAGTACCTTCTACTAGTAAACAATAACAATTGTTCAAATGTCAAACAATGATACTTCGAATGGCGCCAAATTTAAATCTTGCGTTCTTGTTGGGACACCCTTTAATATAATACAGTTGCAAAACATGTGAGGTGTAAAGTTGCGCTGGGTTATTTCTCTATTGATAACATGAATGTAATTGCTTGTGTTGTAGCTTCAAATCTACACAATAATATCTATAATTTCGCTATCAATTGTACGCTATTATTTGTATGTGTATAGATGGACAAACACTTCAGACACGTAACATACTCATCTACAGTTGAACTTCATTTAACGCGATAATCAGGCGACAGAAAGTCTGCACTCTACTGTATTCTTATGAATGCAAATGCTGTTATCGTCCGATTTTCTAAATAATTTCTGTTCAAATTTTTTAACTTTTATGTTATGAATTATTTCATTTCTGCCATGACAGAGTTCTGTTAGATCACACTGTTTCCGCTCATTAGCAGTGATGATGTGACACTCAATGTCGCAATAATTTTCAATTTTTATAGCTTGAATAAAAATGCAATCACTTGCATTTATCTACATATTAAGCATTTTAGGCTTAATATGCTGTATTATTTCGGAAAAGGAAAAACTACAGCCAGCCGAAAAATAAAGTCTGTTAATGAAGAAAACAAACCAAATGAAAGAATTTGCCAGAAATGGTTTAGAATATTATTTACGGGCAACTTTTCCGTAAGGGAAGACCTCAGATCAGAACGACCAAAAGAAATTGCTTCCAAGGAAGTAAGAGACTTAATTATTGTTAATCTCCGTGCAACAATTAGGGAAATAGCTGAAATAATAAAAAAATCAGTCTCAACCGTTCATGGGATCATAAAAGAGTTGCGATTTGCAAGCAATCTCGATGTTTGGGTACCTCACACTGCCTCACCGAGGTCAACAATCGCATTGACGTCTGCAACAACCTAAGGATAATAACACAAAGGAGCCCATCTGACGATATAGTAGATGCGCAAGTTGACAAACACAATGCGTTCCAATTCAATTTTAATTTTAATTTATTAATTGCCCAACGCGCGACCAATAAGTTACGTTTATTTTATAAATGGATGATAAAATGATTACGAATATGAACAAAACAAAATGAACGAATATTTCATAAATAACAATGCTGCCAAGTTAATTTTGCTAAGCTCTGAAGCGTTTTTTTTTTTGTATCCTATATTGTTTTGGTATCCAATATTCTATTTTCGATTTCAAAACTATTAAATTCTCCTTTGCAGAGTATTAAATCATCGGTTTATCATAACCAGTTAGGGTAAACTCCTTTAGGTAATCAATTCTTAGTACAGGGTGGGCCATATGAGTGTTGGCGATTTAATTCTTCAATTTCTCGGTAACGCGCGGCGCGGGGTGGCGGGGTGGCGGGGGGATATGTTGTTCGCTGCGAAGCTTCCTGGAAATTTAGTCGCCATGGAGCCGTACACGGAGTGCAGCGTGCATTTTGTGTCCGAGCGAGTTACGAAAACAATAAATCAGTGATTACTGCATGACGATTTTCACCTTAATGGCCATGTGAACAAGCAAAGTTGTCGGTTCTGATCCGAGACTAATCCCCGACGCTTGCATGAACGTCCACTTCACAGCCCTAAGCTTGTCGTGTGGGCTGGGATAACGTCAACCGGTATTATTGGACCATACTTTTTTGAGGACAAAAGAGGCCATGCGATGACGGTTAGAGCGACCAATTATTGCAACATGCTAGCAGACTTTTAGGTGCCAGCTTTGCAAGAACTTCAAGGCAATATCTCGAGGATGTGGTTTCAACAGGATGGGGCCACATGTCGTACGTCTAGGGTATCCATAGAGCTGCTGAAAAATGTTCTTCTTGGAAAACTCATTCCGAAAAGGGGGGGATATGGAATGGCCCCCACGTAGCCCCGATCTCTCTCCATGCAATTATTTTCTATGGGGCTACCTCAAATCGGTAGTCTACCAGAATAATCCGACCAATTTAAAGCAGTTGAAGAGGAACATTATTCAGGAAAGTAACAAAATACCGAGAACAACTTTTCAACGAGTTTTCCAAAATTTGCGACTTTGGTTCCAAGAGTGTCAAGCAGCCGAGGGAAGCCATTTGGACAACATTATTTTTAAGTCTTAAAAATTCCCATGCTTCTACTTTTTAAAAATACAAATATATTTTTTTTTATGTTTCGTAGTTTTTTTTTTTTTTTTTTAATTGAATATTTAAACCGCAAACACCCTTATGGGCCACCCTGTATATCAAATACATTGTGATATTTTGTCAGTACATTCCTTCTTCCAACCCATTTGCGTTATGAATATTGATGGTGTTTGATTACTACACTAATTTACACCGACATTTTTTAAAGACTAGTAAAGAGTTTCAGTGCAGAGCTAAAGTTTCAATTCTAATAATTCTGTACATTAACATACATAATAGGTTTTTAAAATCACACATTTTTATATGCACACAAGCTTCCTTTTTATATTCAACAAGGACACTCACCATCATTACGTTTTATTTTTTTCATTTCATTATGCAAATTATCACCAAATCAATTATAATTTTCAATGAGGCATTCTAAAGCTGTTTATGCATTTTTATATACTTAGAATTGATGTGAGATACTTTTAAAATAATTTGCATAATAATTATTAGAATGTCATCTTGGTGAAATTGTTTGCATTAAAAATAATGCATTGCAATTAAGCAAATTTTTATTTGTTATTGCAAAAGCACTTAACTATAAAAATAAAAACAGAGGGCGAACTGCACTCGGAAGTAATAAACGAGTAGAGACCAGTGTGTGACAATTGTTGTTGAATATTATGCATACCCCGTCAACTATTACTCTATATACAGGGTGGCGCAATAGAATGTGCATATTGCATCATTTTTTTTTGCGGGGTAGAAAAGGCGCGGGCGGGGGGCGCCTACATCGTTGGGTTGGCGGGCTCATGGAGTTTTAGTCGCTATGAATCACTTCGACGGGAAGCGTCGCGCATTTTACGAGAACTCTCGTTCATATATTGCTGCTAGGCGACTATATTGTGCTGAATATGGACTACGGCGAATTAGTGAAGCTCCAAGTGCTAATTTAATTAAAATATATTGGTAAAGCGTTTTGAAGAGACCGGTTCAACATTTAAACAACAAGCAAATGGTCGCCCAAGAACATCTAGGACCGAAGACAATGTTGAGAGAGTTATGGAGTCAGTACGAGGAAATCCACAAATGTCGACTCGCAAGAGATCGTCTGTCTTACAATTATCGCGATGAAGTTTGCATCGAATTTTAACATTGGATCTTAAACTACATCCATATAAGCTGCAATTAACACAAGAATTGAAATAGTCTGACTTCATAGCAAGCCTCGCATTTGCTAATGAAATGCTTAATCGATTTTCCGATTTTCGACGAGGCTCATTTTCTTATGAATGGGTTCGTAAACCGTCAAAATTGTCGTTACTGGAACAGTGAAAATCCAAAATCAAACACCTGAAACCATTGCATAGTCCTAAAGTGACAGTATGGGCAAAACGTCATGGTTAATACGGAACGCCGTGTTGAGATGTTGGACGGATTTTTAGCTCCAGAAATTAAAAGTTCAAGAATAGTGAATTCCAGAACTTGATTACAACAAGATGGCGCTACCTGTCACACATCGAATGACTCCATGGCGGTGGTGAAGCAGATGTTCCCTGGCAGACTGATTTCGAAAAGAGGTGATACCCCATGGCCCCCACGTAGTCCAGACATGACGCTTCTTGACTTTTTTTTGTGGGGATACCTCAAACACAAAGTCTACAGTAATAATCCAAAAAAAAAACATCGTTCAGCTCAAGGAGAATATCCGTGGTGAAATGGCAGCCATTACACCAGTATTACTGAAGAAAGTTTTCAATAATTTTCGTTTGCGGTTAGAGGAGTGCCGTCGTAGAGAGGGTCACCATTTAGATGATGTTATTTTTAAAAAATAAACTCCATTTATTACTCTACAATGCCTTAGATTTATTTTACCTTTTGTATTTATTTTTTAATCTATTTTTTAAATATGCACGTTCTATTGCGTCACCCTGTAGTTAATTGGTTTGTTTTTAGTGGGTGATTGCCCTTTTTACGCTTCTGCGAATAACATTCGAAAATACAATCTAATCAACCAACCGATTAAACATGTTTTTTTATGAATTTAGGAGTTTGAACCCTATGAAAAAAAATTGGTAAAATTGGCTTTAGTCATTTTTATTAACTTGATAATAACCCAGTAAAAGCTTGCCAAATGTAGTAAAAGGTATAACTTTAGGCGAATAATTAAAACAATTTTTTGTGATATTTTTCTACATTACAACCTGTTCTTTTTCAGCGGTATATCTATACATCTATTGTATATAATTTATGAGAAATACACTCCCTTACTTTAGTGATGCTGCATAAGTCCGAAATTTGCAAAACTTTTACTGGAAATATAATTCTATTGCTGATTACCGAATTGGTGCGTCTAGCGGTTACAAAGTTCTCAAAATGTAATATTTGAGAGACTATCAAAAAATTCCTTTGTCTTGACCCTCAAAATTAAGCTCAAAGTTGGATTCGGAAACCATAGGGGCCATAATGGCGCTTTAAGTTCAATATTTTTTTGCAAATGTAGGTACCCAATCAAATTGTTTTTAATCACTTAAATATATCTCTAGAAAGTACTACGAATTGTCTAGTTATGTGAATAACCTACTTACATTGCCAGGGGAAATGATAAACAATCGCTTAAACATTACCCATAAGTAATGAGGAACAGCATGTGCATATTACCCATACCGGTGGGTAGCTACCCATGAATACAACTTATTGCACATGAGAAACGAGTTGCTGTCGTGGGTAGCTACTCACCGTCGGGAGCAATCATTCACGATAGGAAAGTGTATTATTGGACAAAAATGTAAGCCTTAACATAGTGACTATACAGAGGTGGTGATTGATTGATAGAGATGATTGATATAATGGCAGGGGGAGTAGCGGGGAATCCTCTAATCAATTCGATACCTCTCTCGTTGTATTTGTGGAAATAAAATATTGGAGTGTATTGTGAATTATCCAATAGCGATGATTTTTAGGAGGACCAATTTTACGGTTGGTTTCTACCAGAAAACTGAAAATTGGAACTTGTAATTTGGATCATATAATTTCACAGTCATGTGAAATTATATGTAATCAAATTGATCGTGCAAAAATTACAAGTAACGATAAATAAAAGATGAGAATTAGAATTATTGTCAATTGAAAGGAGGTTTATTCAGGCAGCGAGTTGTGCTTACCAGTTGAGATCTGATTTGTAAGTGATTTTTTTCTTATTACAAAACTTTCGAAAACAGTTAATTTCATATGTTACAATTCAGAATTCAGTACATTTAGTGCACATATTTTCACTCAATAGAGTTATGTAACACTTCAGCGGCAACAATTTGAGTTCATTCACAATAATATTCTTACAAAAGTACACTTTAATGTACAAAAGAAGGTTAATTTTAATATAAATTCAATGGTAAATGCAAATATGTATACAATCTTAAAAATATGGCTAAAATATTGAAGTTTAGACAGTGGTGAAATATTAAAAAAAACCTTTAAAATTAAAAAAATCAGTAAAATACAGGGTGGCGCACGAATTGTGCTACCATGTAACAGTAACGTCAATGGGAACCATTATTTAAAGATGTAGAAGGATTTTTGGTTTCAGGAAGATGAAGCAACAATTGCACATATAGCCCGATCGGTTATGGCTGAGCTGAGGTAATGAAAATTTCCAAACAAATTTATATCCAGAATTTCCACTTTTCGATGGTCCCCAAGGTCACCTGATCTGACTGCACCACACTGTTTTTTGGAATTAAGTCAAGCAAGAGGTGAACAAAATTAAAGCAAGGAACTTGACTGAATTAAAGCAGTCCATTAAAACTATATTTGAGGCGATCTCGACTTCAACCTTTCAGACTGCAATGAATAATTTCCTGATCAGGTATCGCATATGCGTGAATGAGCACCTATCATCTGCTAAACCAATTAGTTATATAAATACAATTGAATTTGTATGCAATAGAAAAAATAAATTAAATACACTGACTAAAAAAAAGTTATTTGAATTTCTTATTGTAGTGCAATTGGTGCGCCACATATAAATAAATGTATCCGCAGCTCGTAAATAGAGCATCCTATCATGAAAATAACGCAGTTTTCAATCTTGACCAGAACGATCATACCAAGCGATGGCCTTCACATAACATTAACAAATTTTCAAAAAATTCTTAAAATTAGTAAAATCGCTAAATTTAAATAGGACTAAATCCTGTGTTAGTGGGCCATCCAATCATGCAAATTACATAATTTCGCTAATTCATGATTATTTAGTTGGAAAAAGACGTCAATTTAAAAAAAAATGCCTATAATAATAACACAACAATTTCTTCGGAAACGAAGCGCCGAATCATGAAAATAGTACAATATTTAACCTCCATAGGCATCTCCAACAAGCATATGATCCATATAATAAGAAATGCCTGATTCATGGAATTCTAAATTGCAGACCAATAGTGATTTTTAAAATTAATGATTTTTTTCTCCTCGTTTTCTCAATTTTCATGGGTAATGTGTGGGTGTGGACTCTCACATCCCACTCGAATGTGCTTGAGTTAGTCATGAGAGAGTAAATAGAAAATCTGTGTGTAATCGAAGTGGTATAACCGCTATGTAGGAAAGTAAGTGAACATCGCTAAGTTAAACGCTTTAAAAAATGACAAGTGAGCGCAATAATAGGTGGAGTAAATGCTACGCTCCATATTTCATTTCACTTCAGTTCCGTTTAGTTTCAGTTCCATTTCATTTCAGTTCCATTTCATTTCAGTTCCATTTCATTTCAGTTCCATTTCATTTCAGTTCCATTTCATTCCAGTTTCATTTCATTCCATTTTATTCCAGTTTTATTTCATTCCATTTTATTCCAGTTTCATTTCATTCCTCTTCCAATTCATTCTAGTTCCATTTCATTTCAATTTGGTTCCATGTCATTTCAGTTTCATTTTATTTCAGTTCCATTTCATATCAATTCCATTTTATTTCAATTTCTGTTAATTTTATGTCAATTCCATTTCATTTCAGTTCCATTTCATTTTATGTCAATTCCATTTCATTTAAGTCCCATTTCATTTCATTTCAATTCATTTCATTTAACTTAATTTAATTTAATTTAATTTAATTTAATTTCATTTAATTTAATTTCATTTCATTTCATTTCATTTCATTTCATTTCATTTTATTTCATTTCGTTTCGTTTCGTTTCGTTTCATTTCATTTCATTTCATTTCATTTCAGTTCCATTTCATTTCAGATCCATTTCATTTCAGATCCATTTCATTTCAGTTCCATTTCATTTCAATTCCCTTACATTTCAGTTCCATATCATTTCAGTTCCATTTCATGTCAGTTCCATTTCATGTCAATTCCATTTCATTTCATTTCTTTTCACTTCAGTTCCATTTTATTTCAGTTTCACTTTATTTCCGTACCATTTCATTACATTTTATACGAAATCATGTCACAAATCTTGTAGATGCAATATAAATACATACAATTTACAAAGCGGCGGTCACCTCAATGACCCTGGCAACACTTCGAACAAGTACTACATTTATAAGTCTAATAATACCTATTTCAACTAAAGTTCAGAATCGTCGGTAAACAGCAGATCCTTTTCATTCAATTTACAAATAAAATACGTGTTAAATAATGGAATGTAGGGAATTTTTTCATATACCGTTATAAGATAGAAGGAAACGTATTTTTTTAAGCCCCAACTCTTATCAAGAAATATTAAAGTTTCGAAAAAATTACCTAGCATAAGATTTTAAAATCTTCTTTTTCAGAAAAGGAATCTGAAACTGTTGTTTCTACCATTGCAATAATAAGTTTAATTCTTTTTGAAACCTTTCAATATTTATAATATACACTTAAACCACTTTTCTTAGCATTGATGTGAGATAACACTTTTTTCGAGTGTTTCACATAATAGTACATGTGTGCTCAAGTATTTAACAGAAATGTCAGCACTAGAAATTTAAATGCAAATCATGTTTTCACAGCAATTTCCTGAGAAAAATAATATGTCCCATACACCAACTTTGTTTATTTCGTTTTATAGTTAAAGTCAAAAAACCGCAAAACCCAACGCAAATACTCGTAAATTTTCAGAACAATGCAAAGTAGACGGAAACAAAATAAAATAAATATTAATTAATTTACTTAAGCATTTGCATACAGCAACAGAAGATATATTTCATATTTTAAAAGATACCAGAAAATTTCCAAAATCTCTGATAAACGAAATATGTTTACATTGGCTAAATACTCATACGTATTGTACGTTTTGCTCTATACAGTGGAACAAAACGAGACATCTCGTATTGTGAGTATAAATAATAATATAAATAATATGAATATTTGCCGACATTTTACAAAAGATGGTCCCCCTTGTAAGTAATGGTATAAATTATCAGATGTGAATCGTTATAAAATAAGGCTGAACATCAGGCAACATCATTACCGTAAAATATTAGCGATTTTTTTTATCAGCATCACATATTTTTTTTTTTTTTTTTTTTGCAAAAATATTGGGTTTTGAGCCGATTCACTTCTCTAACTTGAAGAAATTTGCAGCTGAGGCGCATCGATTGCTTGCGACATCATATGATGAGACTGATTTTAATGAGAGAAGCTGTCGTGATTGGTTTCAAAAGTTTAAGAATGGTGATTTTGAATCCGATAACAAAAAAAGTAGCAGAAGACGAAAGGTTTGAGAAAGCGCAAAATTGATATAAATATTAAAGAAAGATTCGTGCTAAATGCAAAAAAAAAAAAAAAAAAGAAAACCAAGAACATTAGGAATGACATAACAAGCAAATTCACATCATTAAAAAGCGTCGGGAATAATTCGAAAGGAAGGAAATTCAGTTTCACATAAACAGATGCCTACATTAATGTTGAATATCTACAGCCAAAATAAATGTTTATGGAAAAAAA
>JAHXMU010026677.1:0-25483 GCA_019455685.1 Philornis downsi
TAAAACCCCTGTTAACCGGTTAATTAGTTAGACAAATATATGTGAATTGACTAGCCGTTATCAAAATCAATCATATCATATTCTCCCAATTTAAACTCAGAAGTAAGGTAAACAAATAAATTCTTACTGATCCTCTTAAAAGAAACAAAACTTTTAATTTTATCTTTGCGCATAAAAATGCTTAAAAATGATTGAATATGGTCGTTATTCTCGTTCAAGTATTTTACGATATCCTTTGATTGCTTAATTAATCGATTACTCGTGTTCGATTAATTGTTTCTTAAAGTTTATTTGCATTTAACATTAAGCTATCGTCATGTTTACGTATAATTTGTGTTTCGCAAGTTTACGACAAAATGTCGGCTATTAATTAAATGTCAAATTAAAACAAACAACACGTGTTTAACTCTTAAATGTCAATTTGCATTTAACATTGTTGGCCAGGGGGTGATTATTTTCAAAGTCGCGATAATTATCGATCCAAGAAATGGCATCAAATTTGCATACTCATATGCATTTTCAGCAAAATCGTTTATTTAGTTCGGGTGCTATCCGACGTACGTAATGGGCGCTAAAGAAGTGTCTATAAATAAATGTGGAAATATTGGAATTTATTGTAAGAAATCAAATAGAATCATTATTGATAGTTTTAAAGAAACCAATTGAAGTTTTAATTTATTGTAGATGACGTTTCAGGTATATTGGAAACAACTGTGATTGGTTAATTAGGAAAATATACAAGATGTGTTCAAAAAATAAAGTGCATTTTAATTTTTCTCAAAAAATATTTACAATTTATTCATCAATTTCCATTTTATCTCCTTTAAAGTAGTCCCCCTCAGACATAATACACTTGTGCCAGCGATTTTTTCCAATCTTCGAAGCAGTTCTGATATGTACTTTTTAGTAGGTTCTTGAACTCTCTCAGCGATTTGGTTTTCATCGCCTCAATCGTAGCAAAACGCCGTCCTTTCATGGGTCTCTTCAAACCTGGGAACAGGAAAAAGTCGCGGGAGGCCAAATCTGGTTAATACGGTGTCTAAGGCATGATAACGGTGTTGTTTTTGGCCAAATAATCTCTCACAAGCAAAGATGAGTAAGCAAAAGCCATGAATTTCCACAATTCCGGGCGTTTTTTTTCCTATTGCTTCACGCAAACAGCGCATAACTTCAAGGTAATATTCCTTATTTACGACATTGTGGTAAGAACTCCTGATGCACTACGCCATGGTAATCGAAGAAAACAGTGAGAAAAACTGAACATTTGGCCTGCTTTTTTTGGTCTTGGCTCTCCTGGACTATTCCATTGGGACGATTGGGCTTTGGTTTCAATGTCATAACCATATACCCATGATTCGTCATCAGTTATGACCCTTTTAAGCAAATCTGGATCATCGTTGACGTCATTCAACTATTCCTGAGTGATGCTCATGCAACGTTGTTTTTGGTCAAAATTCAGCAATTTTGGAACGAACTTCGCTGTCACACGCTTCATGACCAAAATTTCCGAAAAGATTGCATGGTATGAGCCAACCGATATGCCGACATCCTCAGTGACTTCTCTAATTGTGATTCGACGAATCCCCATAACAATTTTCTTCACTTTCTCAACATTTTTATGGCTTGTTGATATGTTGGAGCGTCCAGAGCGAGAGTCGTCATTCACTTGTAAACATTTTTTTGACTCAGAGTACTCTCATCGTATGCCACTGTCAACATTTCAAGTGTTTTTGAGCACTTAATTCCATTTTTTACACAAAATTTGATGCAACTTCCATTTCTTTCGATAGCAGAAAATCGCTGAACATGCAAAACACTTGTCTTATTTATCTCTCTCACAAACAAACTAAATATACTATATGATTAAAACCGCCAACATATCTTTGAGACGAGTGTACCAACATAAAAATATTTGAATATTCACCTTATTTTTTGAACACAACCTCGTACTGTGGTATGAAGATTGTTGACTCAAAAGCTCATTGGTCGTATTATCTAGGCAATGCCGTGTTAGAAATTGTGCAAAATATCATCACACGACGTAAATATGATAGACTTTAATACATGTATGGGGTACAGTAAAATCAAATCCATTATTTAACCAATAGATGGCTTTACCATTGCATGAGTGGAATCAAATAACGCTAGATGACGTTAGAGAGGTACGATTTCGTACTCAACAAACTACCTAGACTTAGAATGGACACCAGCAAAGAGAAAATACGCCATATTTTGTAGATTTTTTTTTTTGATAAAGGCGAAAAAGTGAATATCGTTTATGGTCCTGATACTGTAACAATCATTCTCGCTTCATCTGGGTTTAATTGATTCCGATAATTTTGATGTAAAAGATGCACCACACACGAAATGACGATAAAATGATGGGAATATTCAATATAGGCAATTGCCCGATACCACGATTGGACCTGATGAACTAAATTTCCATTTGCTAATCCCTACAGAATGGCAAATAAATCGATCTATTTCTGAAGTGGAAGATATAATTGGTGATGAAAGGTGAATCACTTACGACAACGTTATGCGAAAGCGGTCAAACCAAGGTTGACGTTAAGAAAGTTTTCCTGTCCATTTGGTAAGATTGACAGGAAATCGTATATTATGTGCTGTTCCCCTAGGGCAAAACTTTTATTTTTAGATCTGTACTACCAATAATTAGACCAGAAGGCTACGTTATCCCCTTGATTTTCTCCTCTTGAGGTTATTGTAATGGATGCAAATAAAAAGTGCCGTTTATAAGAACCTGGCTAGCTACATTTCACATACTCGTATGCAAAATCAATGTTAAACAATTCAAGGTGTCAGTTTGTATGGAACTCAATTTTTTTTTCTCTTGAATCATCCCCAATGATTTTAATCGATATGAAATTGCTAATCGAAGCATTCCTCAATAGCAAGCTTTTCTTGCATTCACCGCGAGATGTCTTTCAGTAATTATTCCAATAACCTGTCTTCGTATACTTTCGGTCTTCCACTACATTCCCTATCTTTGACGTCAAACTAATTGTCCTTTTGAAATCACTCACGACAACTGTTCACACTTAAAGCAGTTTCACCATAATCTTTTACCAGCAGTCGATGCACCTACAGATTTTTTCAAATTAAAGAAACAAATCAAAGTTTTCACACATGAATTGACGTTTATTCGGCTCTAAACTCGACAGTTTTCACAAAAGAAAAAAAAAAAAAAACATTTTTTTTTTAATACCGATATAAAATCGCTAATATTTCACGGTAATGTTTTTATCAGACGGCCAACCGATAACTTCAAATATAACCTATTGGTGAGGCCATCTTTGACTTTGTGAAAAACTGAAAATTTCTCTGAATTCCCGCTAATTTTCAAAAACCATGTGGAATGCTTTGAATTATCGAGTGAAATATAACATTATTACATTTATTTTTGCAAGTGCAATTTTATTGGTGCCTCCATCATCAACTGTGACTGAAATTTTGTATGCACTGAAATACCTGTAAATTAATTTGTTTTGCAATAATTCCGATTTCGCCTTTGTTCTGTCTGCAATTGTCACACTATTTGTGTTCATTTGTGTATCTCTGATAATTTTATTACAACAAAAGAGAATGCAATTTGCTTAGTTAAAATAACAAATAATGTGAATGTTGTTGTTATTGTTGCTAGTTTGTGACCTGTCACAAACAGCTTCAAAGCCCTCCACCCCCCAGCTATGTGAATTGTTGTGACAAATAATTTGTATGTGAAACTTCTGGGTTTAAATTAAAGAGAAAATTGCGTGCATGAGAATCGTAAGATAGTTGCTTAGTATTCAAAAGCGAAGAAAAAAAAACTAGTGAAATAATATTAAACAAATGTCAAAATATGAAATATTTTCTAGATATTAAAATAGCTTTCTGAATTTTCGAATTATATATAGGGTGATTTTGTAAGATTTAAGTTTTTTAGGTTGGCAGCACTGGTTGGTAATGGGGTCCAAACGTCATCTGTCAAAGTGAAAAGTGTACAGTATACTCTGCCATTTCATCATGGAAAGACTAACAAATGAGCAATCGTTGAAATTTATTATCAAAATTCGTGCTCTGTGACAAATGTGCATCGTTTGATACGACCATTTTATGTCCTTCATAATCGACCTGCTGAATCCACAATTCGTGCTGTTATCTCCAAATTTCGCACCAAATTTACTTTGTTGAACATAAAACCATCGACTCGCATGCGTAGAGTGCGTACCGAAGAAAATGTTGCAGCCGTAGCGACCAGTGTTAATGACGATCGTGAAAAGTCAATTCGTCGCCGTTCTCAACGATTTGGCATGTGCTACTCAACCACAAGGAATTCTTTTTTTGCCCCAATTGGCTGAGTTGAACTTGGTTGACATGTGGTTTCAACAGGATGGTGCAACATGCCACACTGCTCGTGAAACAATGGATATGTTGAGGGATGAATTTGGAGAGCAGCTTATCTCTCGATTTGGCTCTGTGAGTTGGCCCCCCAAGATCTTGCGATTTAACGCCTCTTGATTATTTCTTGTAGGGTTATGGCAAGTCGTTAGTTTATGTGGACAAGCCGAACACTATTGAAACCTTACAGGATAACACGCGTTATTCGTGTAATACAGGTCAAAATGCTCGAGACGAAAGTGACGAAAAATTGGACCTTTCGAATGTACATTTTGAGACGGAGCCGCGGCCAACATTTACATGAAATTATCTTTAAAAATGAAATGGCAAAGACCAATTTATCGATTCCAATAAAAAAGTTTAATGTATGATGCAAATTTGAGTGTTTTATTCGATTAAAAAAAAACTATGTTTAAAAAATCACCCTTTATTTGTATAAATTTAAAAACTCAATGCACTTTTGAAACACACTAAGTGTATACCGGGGGCCTCATTGTGTAGATTGCTAGATGACGTTAAGTCTCAAAATATTGTCAAAAATCGTCAAAGTCACAGGCAGTTTTCACTCGATATTAGGTTTAGTCGAAAAGACTAATGAGATCAAATATACTCGTATAAATACAGATACGGCTTTATATTTACAATAATTTTTTTTTTTTTTGATTTTTTAAGGTTTAATTTGGTATTTTATTTTTTCTAATTTAGTTATTGAGAGGACCGTTGCAATCAATTCGATGATGAGCTCCTCCCAGGAAATAATTCCAAACTCTTTTGTCTTTTCAGCTGCATCTCTAATCTGGCATCGTGGACGCCTTATACAGTAGTGGTCAAAATATTTGCAATCGGGATGACATGTAGGGTTTGCATTTTTGTATTTTGTTTTAATTACTCATTTATGAAAACTTTTTGTAGTTTTCTTCACTTCACTCGTTATTTTTATTAATCAAGAAAAAAAATTCCATTACTTTACAACAATAAGAAAACAAAATTACTACAGATAGTAGAAATTGAGTGTTCAAAACATTTGCAACTCTCCTTTCTCATATTTTTGACTATGTAATTAACACTAACAAATGCGATGACATAACGGTAATCACATTCCTTTTAATCATTTATGATTTATGTATTGGCATTTTATAAAAAAATTCATGTTTATTGTTTTGTTAAAGCAGTTGTAGTTCGGAATTAAAAAGGTTTCCTTCGCTTTAGAAATTTATGAGGAAAATGGCTGGACACAAATACTGTTCGAGATAAAAGCAAGAGTTTTAAGTGATTTTGAAAATGAACTTAATAATAAAATAAAATGAACTCAACAAGAAATTTCTATAAAATATACCTATAGTATTCATAAATCGACGGTTTGTCGCATAGTTAACAATGGAAACAACCAAAAAGTTCATAAAGGTGGAAGACCCCGTGTAACAACTGCACGTAAAGATCGGAAAATCAAAAATTTGTTTACGAAATTTCCAAAAGCTGGTCCCACAGAAGCTACAACAGAAATTCTCGTAGAGGCGAGTCTTTCTACCATAAAAAAAGAGCCCGAGATTACGGTCTCAAATACTACAGGTGCACCAAAAAACAGTTTGTGTCAGAAAAAAAAGTCGTAGAGCTCGCCTCACCTTTGTTCAAACACATTTTAATTGGAACTCAACAGCAATGGAAAAATGTGTTATGGTCTGATGAGTCAAAATTTAAGATCCGAGGATCAGATGCAAGAGGTAATGCTCGACGACCTCGGAGAGAAAAGTTTGATCATAGGTACACACAGTAAAGCACGGAGGAGGAAATATCATGGTGTGGGGATGCTTCTCGGGATATGGAATAGGTCCAATTTTCCGCATTACCGATACAATGACAACCACAATCTACAGAGATCTTCTGCGCTCGACTATGCTTCCGTATGCTGAATGAGAAATGCCACTTTCGTGGATATTCCAGCACGACAACGATCCCAAACACACGGCTGGGGTTGTTAAAGGCTGGTTGGAGGAAAATCAAATCAATGTTATGTTGTGGCCACCTCAAACTCCCGATCTCAACCTGATTGAGAACATGTGGATGATTGCCAAACGTAATATCGGAAATGTAGTACTCTGAAATGGTGATGAAAGAATATTTTAGACATATTATGCTGTATTATTTCCGAAAAGGAAAAACGCCTGCTGAAGCCAGCCAAAGGTAAAGTCTGCTTAAAACTGAGGAAAACGGACCAAATGAAAGAACTTGCCAGATATGGCTTAAAAGATTTTCTACGGGCGACTTCTCCATAACGGACGCTCCCAGAATGACCAAAAAAAAATTGTTTCCGAGGAGGTGAAAAATGTAATTATGGTTAATCCCGTGCAAAAGTTAGGGAAATAGCTGTAATAATCAAAAGAAATCAGACCCAACCGTTCACGGGGTCATAAAAGAGCTCGAATTTGTGAGCAACCTCGATGTGTGGGCCCTCACTCTCTCACCGAGGCCTCACACTGCCTTGCGGATGCGTTAGAAACTGTCAGAGCTTGGGTGGGAAGTTCTACCTCACCCACAGCACTCCCCAGACCTCGCCACGTCCGGCTATCACCTATTTCGCAGTCTGGGCAACCCCTTGACAGATTTGAATTTCCATAATGACGACGAAATGAACGTTTTTTTCAGAAAACCCACGCGAGTTTTATGAGAGAGGAATTAAAAAGCTCCCAGAGAGTTGGTAAAAAGTTATTAAAAAAGAGGGAGATCATATTGGGTGGTGCATAAATAACGTTAACGGCGACTATATTGACGACTATTTGGTTTTAACTCGTGAACCAATTGCATCTTATATAGGGAAAGATGTAACATAAAGGCCCCCTAGACATCTCTAACTGCTGAGAACGTCGCCTGGTGGAAGTTTCGGGGTTTTTCTCAATACTTGCTTGCACTCGAGCAATGATCACTTCATTTCGAACTGCACGAGGTCTTCCAGCACGCAGATGATCACAGACAGGCCCTTGTTGCCCAAAATGGTGAACCAATCGGTAAATTGTTGGAGCGCTAGGAGCATTTCGAACATGAAGGAAATATCGATATGATTTGAATAATCGAATGCTGACTTTCAAAGGAAAATTGAACAACTTTGGTTCTTTGTTCTGTGCTGAGTTTTTCCGTCATAAATTTCCCAAGTATTATTTAGTTAATTCCGTAAAGAGACGACAAAAAGACAAAAGACTAAAAAAAATGTATTCACTGATCAAATCTTAACGTTACTTATGTCCCATATACATATAATAGATTAAAATAATTGTCTTCTAGTTCATAAATTTGTAAATAAATGTCTTTTAAAAACCAAACGAACTTTTCCTGCCACCCGATGTAATAAACAATTAGTTACAAAATACATTAGAAATGTAACCGAGATTTTATCTGATACTTCCCCCCCTCCCTACGATAACATTTTGACCCTGTAGCTTTTGACAAATTGCGCAATAATCCTTTTGGATATTCCTTTATGCCCGATATAACTAGCAATTCCCATGAACTTTAACCTTTTTATTTTCTCCCTGACATGGTTTATATAACAATACCGCTTTAGTTAACAATTACTCAAATTCCTTTTATTACTTGCTACGATGTATGTTCAAATGATGAAACCCCCCATTCATTATTCATCAGTGAATTTCGTCAGTATTTGAAATATTTTTGTGCGGTGGTCGGCTGCTCTTTTTTACTTTTTTTTCTGGTGTGTAAGCATTTTTTAACAACGCAATAACCCAAATTTCACCATCAGACAGACATCAATTAAGAGAGAGAAAAAAAGCAGCGAAGTGAATCTGTGTAAGTTCGCAAATACTCGTACGTACAAATTTGGCAAAAGAAAAACAGAGCCAAAACAAAACACAACGAAAACAGTTCTTTTTTTTTTCGCATGTTCCAACTACGATATGAAAGCGATATTAACGACATAAATAACAATTGACCAAACAATGGAAACCTCCCTTGATCAGTAGCCCGGCCTTCATGTGTACTTGTACAAAGTATATCGTATAGTAGAAAGATACGGAGGCCTAGACGTTAAGTAATGCGACATGCGATAAAGTTTTGCGTATTACAAGGAAACTGCGATTAGTCTTTGTAACTCTTCTATTCAGCAGGATAATTTAGGCACTTGTCCTTAGTTGCGAGTTTTACATTTAGTGTGATTAAAACTATCTTGCATGGAATGGAAATTATAGAAATATAGGGTATCCCAACAAGAACGCAAGATTTAAATTTAAATTACTGATGCAGCAATTGAGTTGTTTCTCTGGCTGTATGACATGTGGCCTCCACATTAATTTCTTCAATTCTAGGCACGAAAAAACTGGTTATCATTTCACGATACCGAACACCATTGACTGTTTGCGCTTGACATGCCTCATTTTCATAAAAAAAAGCTCCAATGATTCCTCCAGCCCAAAATCCACACCACACAGTGACACGTTTAAAATGCATTTGCTTCTCGTGAATCACTCGAGGATTTTCCTCACCCCAAATGCGACAATTCTGCCTATTGACGGAAGCCATCAAGATGGAAATGGGCCTCGTCACTGAAGATGATTTTATCAGCAAAATCAGCATTTTCATGTTGTCTCTCCTCCCTTTGCTATCCATGGTCAGCTGGTTTCAGTTCTTGAGTCAATTGAACTTTGTATGCATGAAGATGCAAATCTTTCGTCAAAATTCGCTGCATAGTGGCTTTGGAGACACCAATTTGGTGAGCTCGGTGTCGTATTGAGGTGGATGGAGTTTGAGCGACATCGTCACGTACAGCTGCAACATTTTCGGTCGATCGACCTGGTCGAAGACGCGTTGTTGTCTTTACATCACTAACAGACCCCGTTTTGGCAAATTTATCCATTAATCTCTTTACAGTTGACTCTTTTGGGGCATTATTGTGACCCCAAATTGATCGCAATTTGCGAATTGTAGTCGCAAAACTTCCACCATTTTGGTAAAACAATTTCACAATGAGAATGCGTTGTTCATTCGTGTAGCGCTCCATTTTAACTAACCTCGTACCTTCTAATAGCACACAATAACAATTGTTCAAATGTCAAACAATGACACTTCGAATGAAATACAAGATTTAGGTGTAATATTTCATTTAAAATAAACTTCCAGAAAAAAAAATAAATAAATAAATAAAATAAAACAAAACTGGAAGTCATTTTAAAAAGCTAACATTTCCATCACTTCCAATAGCGTAGTACTCGTATATGTATAATTATTATTCACAAAGAAGTATTTTTATACCGCTTCCAAATGTAAACAATGTCGGTGGTTCTTATTAAGTTCAATTACATTTAAATACAGGGTGTCCGTCGGGGAGGCATACTACTTTGTTTTGCCGCCACTTTGGTAAACATTAGTCTTGACAGTTCATACTTGGCAGTCGTGAAGTAGAAATGTGGCAAATTTATTATGGAAAAATATTTGATAAATCAACGTGTTTTAATTGTTAAAACATTTTATCAAAATCAATTATCGATTACTATGACGATGAAAAAGTTACGTGAAATTTTTGGGAGAAACCACGTGCTAACCAGACGCACTATTTATCGTGTGGTAAATGATTTCGAAGAAAGAGGGTCTGTAGCTGATAGGACCAAGCATGGGCCGCAACGTACTGCAAGATCGGCTGAAAACATTATTACTGCTTAAGAAAATGTTCAAAACAATCCATCAACCTCAATTCGACGCCGTGCTCAGGAGCTTGGTCTTCAAAGAACAACTTTGGCCACAATTTTGCACAAGGATTTGCATTTGCTTCCATTTAAGATTCAGTTGACACAAGAGCTTCTTCCACAGGACCATTTACGCCGCCGTACATATGCCAATAAGAGGTTACAGCTCGCCCATGACTTCTCTCCCCGATTTTCATGAAAAAATCATAATGAGTGACGAGGCACATTTTCATTTGAATGGATATGTGAATAAACAGAATAGTCGGTTCTGGGCAATGGAAAACCCTCAAACTATTCATCAGTCACCTTTGCACCCATTAAAAGTGACAGTCTGGTGTGCAATTTGGCCAGGAGGAATCATTGGACCTTACTTCTTTGAAACATGTTCAAGATGTGGGTGCATAAGCCATCCGAATGGGATTAAAAATTATTTTTAATCTGTATAACACCATTATATACGTCATCCTCTGTCACTTCCAACAAACCAATATCAAGCATATCAAACGAATTTGTAAAATTTACTGAATGCACCCTGGTAGGTTCAAAACATATTTACTAAGCCACTACACGACTCAGACACCATTTTTATCATTATCATTATCATACGTCATTACCGATGGAATTTCTGAAACACCAGGTTTGGATTTCGCAAAAGACTTAGGGTTTGCGTTTATATCACTTTCTGTTTGTAGTATAAATTATATAAAAACTTATTCAGGAAATTTAATTCTCTTTGATACTGGATAAATTTTTGATTATTCTCATCGCTGTCTGTCTCAACGAAAGGTTTGTGGTATTTATTTCGGAGATTCTTTATTTTTTCAGACCCGATGTATACCAAGGAAGTTTATAAGGACGAGGCTTTTTATACGACATGTTCTCTCTACAAGTAGATAAAAAAGTGCTCAAAAAGATTTCGTTATATGCAAATATATCTTGCCTATCAAGAATCACGGTCCAATTAATGCAGCTAAGGGCTGATTTAAGTACTTCAAGATTACATTGATTAAAGTTGAAATTATTAATTTCATTACATAAAGAATTTCATTACATAAATTGTAAAGCTTTTGCCATCGGACATACCGTTAGTATGTAAAATCGGACATAATAACCGATTTACAAGTTCACTTGCAATCTACAGGCACAACGGTGAGCATTCAAACAAATCAATAAATAATAATCAAATTGTAACTTCTCATAATTTCTGAAAAATTACAATGTTGCATACCAGGGTGTAAATCATACACATATTTTGACATCTTTGCCAAACTCAATTCTTTGATCTATTACTCAGCTTTCCAATCGAGTGCGATATTTTCATCTCCTGCACATTCAACTACCTGCTCTCTTTAAATAAAAGAGTCAATTTTTTACATTTTGAGTATTTTTTCTGTTTTATATCTGCAGAATATTAATCCTACTCTAACAATACTCGTATATGTTGGCCTTAACTGTTATAAAAATTGTTAAAACATTTTTATCAAAATAATTGTTTGTTTACATAGTGACATGACTAAAAAATCAAAACAATGAAACAGCATTTCATTATCCGATTTTTACATACAGTTGCCGCAGTATTTAAAACAATTTATTTGAAAGTATAGAGTTATCCATTGTTCGGTTCCAAAAGTAAAGTTAAATAAAACACACACAGAAAGCTATGATTTCGATGAAACTTTTATGCCATTGGAATTGTTGGACGTTGCCATTACGTACGAAATACAGCGTCATTTAAATGACCGCCTCTGGATTGTTTACAGCGGTGAATCCTTTTGAGGTAGTTTTCGACAAAATATGACTCAATGACACCTTTAGACCATAATGTGCACCAGAAAAGGCGCTTTTTCCGGATGCAATAGTTTTTCTTCAATCACTTCTGGGTTCTCCAAGAACCATATGCGACAATTTTGTTTGTTGACTTTATCACCGAATGAAGAAAATTTTGTTCGATTGAAAGCCCACTTTTGAATCGCTACTTTTATAGTAAGTTTCAACTATTTTTATGCGTTCTTCGGTTGTTAAACGATCCATATTCATGAATGGCAAACATTTCACTAAATATAGGGTGTCCGAACAAGAACGCAAAATTCAAATTTTATATAAAGCACAGATATTTAAAAAAAATCGTGAAACTTTATTATATCGTAAAGTACACAGAATGAGGTTATGTATGGAACAACACATCGAACAGATGGCAGGCCGCGGCTTTGCTGGCACGCACGCGATCTTTTAATGAAAGTTTCAATTACCGTTTTGCATAAATGCTGCGGTATTTCATTAATGCAGCGTCCAATTACTTTTAAGACTTGAGTCGTCGTCGGCTTATTCTAATGGTGTTAAACAACACGATCTAGGTGGCCAATTCTGGTCTCCAAAACGCGAAATAACACGACCGGGAAATGACTGATGCAGCAATTGAATTGTTTCTCTGGCTGTATGACAAGTGGCGCCGTCTTGTTGAAACCACATGCCCTCCACATTCATTTCTTCAATTCTAGACACAATAACAATTGTTCAAATGTCAAACAATGATACTTCGAATGGCGCCAAATTTAAATCTTGCGTTCTTGTTGGGACACCCTAGATAACACTTCAGATGCCAGATATTTAATAGGTGACAGCCTTGCCAGACCGGAGGTTTTTGAAACCACTAACTGGATATATTTGAAATTTGGAAAGATTTCAGAAAAATTTACGCTTAAATGAATAACTAATGGTTTAAAATGTTCTAAAAATTTATTGCATAGGGCATTTCACTAGGAGTTGTGGAAGACAATAATCCTTCGACTTCAATCTTGACATAAAAATAAAAGTAAACCCGAACTAAATGTTATTGACACTTGTAGATGAATGCGGTAATGTACGAGAAGGTTGTGACACGTTTGGAGGGTGTCCATCTTCGAAATGACGGAACTTTTGAATTAATAAATCAATGAGAAAAAGTGTGCGAAAATAGACGAGATGTAAGAAAATATTTAGTGCCAACGAAAAATTTATCGATCGGATAATAATGTCGAAGAAGACAATAATCCTTCGACTTCAATCTTGACATATCCTTTAAATCATTTTCAAAAGAAGATACAAAAATACATCAAAGTGTTCACTTTTTCATAAGACGTTTAACAAAAATATATTGGGAATATTCTTGACTTCTCATTGTGAAAAGAAAACTTGTCCAAAATGTGTAATTCCTGAGATTCAATATTTTACAATTATTTTTAGAAGAAGTTCTACAAAAAGAGAAAATGTTTTATTTCCATGTGTCCTTTAAAAGACGTCATATCATCTGTTTAACATCTCTCTCTAACTTCTAATTTATTTTGTTTAATTCTCTTTCCCCTGCGGTTTATCTTCCATAATGATGTTTTTTTTAAAGGGCATTAATTGAAAATAACACGCGGAATTTAAAGGCAATAAATTTTCGCAATAATGTCTTATGAAAGCTATTCTAGAAAATCGTTGCAGTGTTTCCTTATTCAATAATTTGTATTTTATAGCACTTTTCTGGGAATCGTTTTAATAATGGACGATAAAGGAATTTATGGAAAGTAACAATAAAGAAAATTTAAGAATATCTGAAACATATTTGTAAGACGTTCTATATAAGGAATAGACAAATTTTGATATATTTTGTTTTGGTTTTTTAGTTATTTTTAATATTTTTTTTTTTTTTTTATTATGAAAAGCCACTAGAAGTGTATTTGGAAGTGGAAGATACAACATTCTTTCAGTCAATACGTGAGTAGCAGACGATTGAAGAGAGATAGATATAAACACGCAGTCTGTGTTTTTTTTTGTAGATGTTGTGGTCGAGTACCCGATATCGGTTACCCGCGTCACAAATTTGTAGAACGTATTCCAACACTAACTATTCATTTTAAGGCTTTTTTTGTAATTTCCTGAAATAAGCACGGAAAGAGGACTTTTAAAATTTGAAAAAGACAAGTTGAATCTTCAACAACAGCGATCCTCGTATAATTTCGCTAATGATGTGCGATAAGAAAAAATATACGTCATTGTAATATTTTCAAGTGAACTTTTAATTTGTCATAATTATCAAAATAATTTACTATGATAATATATAATTGTTGGGGTGTTCGACAGTTCGACAACATCCAGCTAGTGGAAACTCTCCAAAGCAAAAACCTCAATTGTGTTTTTCTATTGCATTTTGATTTGCTTAGGGTTATTTCGTTCAAGATTGCTCTGTTTAATTCATGAAAAAGGCCGCCACAGTACAAATCGATGTGCCAAATTGCAACAAATTACCTTTGCCCATGCGAAACCTACTAATATCTGAGACGTGCCTGTGTCGCACTGATTATGGAACACACCTCGCATTTATGTAAGACAACGACGATTCAGTACATGAATTTGTATAGTTGTTATTAATACTTTTATTATAGTTAATAAATGGTTTGTAGCTGATATGAGACCAACTGATAGATATGTAGACACCAACTATTTATAGCGACAGAACCGGTGAAGGAAATGCGGGAACCGATATCGGGTACTCGAAACCACAACAGTAACAAAAACAACAACAACAATAACAAAAGAGTGCGTTTATGTCTTTCTTCAATCGTCTGCTACTGATGGTTTGAATAGATTTATCAGATATCATCCATAAATATTTAGGGGGACGGGGGGGGCAGACCTCACAGTGGTGAATGAATTGGCCAGACCTCTATATTGGGATGTTTGTTTACCATAAAGAAGAAGCAGAGTAGATTGGGAACACCTACAAGTGCAAAGTCAAGTAAACCATCGACGAACGACAACTACAACAACAACAACAACAACGTAAACATCAACATCAACCACTACAACGAAACAAAACAAAACAAAAACGATACGAATCGCATTGAAATAAAATCTTAACTACGCAATTTTATCGTTTAACTCCAAACACAGACACAGGGTCGTATAGCCATCTGGAACGAGCCCCTACTCTCTCCTAGTGCCAGTAGACCCCTAATAGACAACGTCAAAGTTAATGTGTATACTTTCTTATTTACTATTAAGTGCCCCCTCTTTCACGCTCCCCCTATCGCTAACCGAAATTGCTTTTGGAACGAAAAGTAAGTATCTTCGCATGATTGTAAATACGTTACGACAAGTATTTCATCATTTGAATGAGACAGACGACGGACGACCACTATGAAAATAAACCCGAACTAAATGTTATTGACACTTGTAGATGAATGCGGTAATGTACGAGAAGGTTGTGACACGTTTAGAGGGTGTCCATCTGCGAAATGACCGAACTTTTGAATTAATAAATCAAAGGAAAAAAGTGTACGAAAATAGAAGAGATGTAAGAAAATATTTAGTGCCACCGAAAAATTTATCGATCGCATAATAATGTCGAAGAAAAATTTCCGGTAAGAAAACAGTGTCGACGAAAAAAATTTCGGAAATGATAGTGTTAACGACAAAATATTCTTTCAGAAAATGGGATTGAGAATAAAATATTTTTCGAAAAAAATTACTTTCTCTAAGAAAATAATGCCGACAAGAAAATGTTCTCTACGAAAATTGTGCCAACTACAAAATTTTCAGTTGGCTGTTATCTACAGTGTTGCGCAAAACAAAAGCAACATAATGTACTCCAGACTATAAATATATATGTAATTTTCATAAAAACAAAATATTTAAAACAAAGCTTACCATTTATTTTCACAGAGGTATTATTAAGCTGTAAAACCAATACATTACAACAACAATAACACATGCGTTTAAAAGAAATATGAAAAAATTTACAGCAGAGTCGGAATTCACTTGCTCAAAACAATAGTAACAAAATCAATATTTTGTGTATCCGCTTTTGTTTTTAATAACATCTTCTCACCTTTTTGGCATCGAGGCAACTAATGAATAAAAACAATCCTTCGGAAGGTTTTCCCACTCAGTTTTCAACTTGTTGAATAGCTCCTCTTTGTTGGAAAACTGATATCCTGCCACTCTCCTTTTAAGGATGCCAAAAAGGTTTTCAATAGGATCCAAATCAGGTGATTATGCCGGCCAATCAAGAGCTTGAATCTTATTGTTTGTCAGCCACTCTTTTGCCGCTTTCGATGTGTGTTTCGGATCGTTATCATGTTGAAACACCCATCGAAGTGGCATATTCCACTCTGCATGGGGTAGCATTTGGTGTTGTAGTACGGCTCGATATCCCTCACCGTTCATTATTCCATCTATTTTATGAAATGGACCAGCTCCTTGAGCCGAAAAGCATGTCCACACCATTATATTTCCACCCCATGCTTCGCAGTGATGAAGATGTTCTTGGTTTTAAGACGTTGTCCTCTGTGTCGCCTGACTGTCTACATCCCATCCGATTGCATTAGATTAAATTTAGATTCATCGCTAAACAGTACTGTCCTCCATTTATTTACTGACCAATTGCGATGTCTTTTAGCAAATTTTAACCTTTTCCAAAGAAAGAATAGTAATATTAATACAGCATTACACTAAAAATAAAAACTCACCTATTTTTTATATGCCTTATTGTAAGCAATGGTTTTTGGCTGGTCTGTAACTTTTTAAATTGTTTCTGTTTTAAAGATGTTACAATTGTTTTTGACGAAATAAACGGATCTTTCTTTGTCATCTTAACAATTTCACGGCCTGTTCAAGTTGAAGTTTTTCGAGGTCTTCCACCTAAATGTTTGGTTTTCATTTCTCCTGTCTGCCGATACTTCTTTATCAACCGGCAAATGCAGGATCTATTAATTTTGAATTCTTTTGCTATCTCTGCCTGCTTCATACCACCTAAAAAGTCATTAATTATTTCACTTTTTAATTTGTTTAAAAACTATTCCCTCGCCATGTTCTTAACGTCGTTAATATGCAAAGATCGTTGACAAACTGAATCAAATATTGCACAAATTGAAAGTATTTTACGGCAGCTTCTCAAAAACATTGTAAAAGTACCGCTAGGTCGCATTCTTTTTAAACGTATTCTCTACTTTCTCTACTTTGTTGCTATTGGTTTGCGCAAGTGAATTGCGACTCTGCTGTACATTTTTTCATATTTCTTTTAAACGCAATTGTTGTTGTTGTTGTTGTTGTTGTAATGTATTGGTTTTATAGCTTAATAATACCTTTGTGAAAATAAATGGTAAGCTTTGTTTTAGATATTTTGTTTTTATGAAAATTATGTATTTATAGTCTGGAGTACATTTTGTTGCTTTTGTTTTGCGCAACACTGTATATAAATATAGGTAGAACACAACTATAAAATAATAGAAATCGATGATAATTTCTTCGTTAGAGAATAGTGTCGACGAAAAAATTTTCGGTAAAAAAATATTGCCGATGAAAAAATATTCGATAGAAAATAATGTTGATGAAAAAGATTTTGCTAAGAATAAAACTGTAGATCACACGTAACGACAAGCAAATTATTTTCTATTAAGTAATGTAGAAGCAACATTTCGTCCAGCTATATTATGCAGATAAGTACCTACAGATGTCACGTTTAGGAACATTAACTTTTATTCACTCCTTCATGGGTTGCCCTTTACCTTGTAAATCTTCACGTGAGTTTGTGCTAAATTAAAATGCTGAGCAACAGTAAAAGTCATTTAAGGCCAAGCAATTTTATAAAGCAAAACAAAAACACTGGCTGTTGTTTTGACTTTTCGCTCGTTGGATTCCCTTCCCGCCACTGGATGAGACTTCGCACGGAACTTTTTCTCATAAGTTGGTTAGATAGTAGCTGGCACCTTGATTGCTGTCTTTCAGAGGTGACCAGCCCCCTGCTTTCTGGTGTTGGTCTAAAGTACACACAAACGCACAGAGTGTGCGCCCGTTTTCCTTAAGAAACTACTCGATTTTAATCTGATCTCTTCGGCTCTGCCTCTTAGCAGAGAAGCAGAGTTAAAAGTTTTGCTTTGTTTTGGCCATTTGGCGGAGAAACAAACAAGCGCAGACACAACAAATGGCCAAAAAGCTTTCTAACTCTTTGGTCATAACAAAGCGAATGTATCTGTTAGTTTCGTGGAAGACTCAAAATAAAGTTTAGCAAGTAGTTAAACAAAATTTGCGCATTTCGCTGAAAGTCAATAACCTTTGCGGTTTTTTTTGTGCAAAAACAGCGCTGAAAACGAAAAACGCGAATAAAGAAAGAAATATTTTGATTTCTTTATTGCAAAAATTCGCTGTTTGAAGTCTTGCTTTGTTTTATTGTTGTCAGTTTTTATGGTAGCTGGTGTTTATTTGTTTTTTTTTTAGAAATCTAAACTGTAGACGCGGTCGGAGTACTCCATTACAAAGAGAACGCGCCAAAGATTGAGGAAGAGTGTAATGACACTTGAAATATTTTAGAAACTGCGGAATTACTTGAAAACAAAAACAAACGGGTAACCATCACAGGAACCAGTTAATAACAGAAATCTTCCAAAGATAACGTTAACTGATTGAGGCAAGCATGACGAAGATATTCGACCAATTTTCATATAAAATGTAGTTCTTTTTAGTAGAAAACATAATACTGACTTAGTCTTTTTAGTAGAAAACTTAATATTGATATACTTTTCACATAGAAAACTTGTAGGCAACGTAGAAGGTGTTAGCCATCAGCAAAATGTTTATATGGAAAATAAGCTGCGGTCGCAATTATTATATCGATAGACAATTTTTTGAAATTAGATTTTTTTACAGGAAAAATTTGGCGATCAACATCATTTTCTTGAAGGAGAAAAAATTTTATCGACCGACATTATTTTCTCATAGGGAATTTAGTCTATCTGCAATAGTTTCTTATAGGAAATTTGTAGATCGATAATATTCGATTACAGGAAATTTCGTCAATAGACATTATTTTTTTATAAGAAATTTCATTGAATATCTTTATTTTTTTAATAAGAAATTTTGTCCATAGACATATCAGAAATTTTATCAGTCGACTTCATTATTATTTGTAGATCGACATAATTCTATTACGCGGTTCGTCATAATTTTCTCATTGAAACTGTTGTCGATCGAAATAATTTTCTTCTAGCAAATGTTGTCTTCTAGGAAATTTTATGTCGATCAACATAATTTTCTTCTATGAAATTTTATGTCGATCCAGATAATTTTCTTTTAGGAAATTTTATGTCGATCCAGATAATTTTCTTCTAGGAAATTTTATGTCGATCGAAATAATTTTCTTGTAGAAAATAAAACTTCATAGATGAAAATTTTGTCGATCGACTTAATTTTCTAGTAGAATCGACGTAATTTTCTTCTAATAAATTTTATGTCAATCGACATTATTTTCTTCTAGGAAATTTTATGCCGATCGACATAATTTTCTTCTAGGAAATTTTAAGTCGATCGACATAATTTTCTGCTATAAAATTTTATGACGATCGACATGATTTTCCTCTAGGAAATTTTATGTCGATCGACATAATTTTTTTCTAGGAAATTTTATGTCGATCGACAAAATTTTCTTCTAGGAAATTTTATGTCGATCGACACAATTTTTCTCTAGGAAATAATAAAATAATAAAAATCATAATAAAATTTCCTAGAAGAAAATTATGCCGATCGACATAATTTTCCTCTAGGAAATTTTATGTCGATCGACATAATTTTCTTCTATGAAATTTTATGTCGATCGACATAATTTTCCTCTAGGAAATTTTATGTCGATCGACATAAGTTTCTTCTATAAAATTTTATGTCGATCGACATAATTTTCTTCTAAGAAATTTTGTGTCGATTAACATAATTTTTTTCTAGGAAATTCCGATCGATTATGTCAATCGACATAATTTGCTTCTATGAAATTGTTCTCGTTCTCATACAGAATTTTGTCGACCGACATACATAATTTTCTTCTAGGAAATTTTATGTTGATCGACATAATTTTCTTCTAGGAAATTTTATGTCGATCGACATAATCTTCTTCTAGGGAATTTTATGACGATCAACATAATTTTCTTCTGGAAAATTTTATATCGATCGACATAATTTTCTTCCATGAAATTTTATGCCGATCGACATAATTTTCTTCTATGAAATTTTATGTCGATCCACATAATTTTCTTCTAGGAAATTACTCAAAATGTTAGCTATTAATTTTTTTTCAATGTGTTAATTTTCTTCTAGGAAATTTTATGTCGATTGACATAATTTTCTTTTAGGAAATCTAATGTCGATCAACATAATTTCCTTCTAGGAAATTTTAAGTCGATTGAGATAATTTTTTTCTAGAAAGTTTTATGTCGATGGACATAATTTTCATCTAGCAAATTTAATGTCGATTGATTGATTGTCGATTTTCTTCTGTGAAGTTTCTCTTATATTTTATATATAATAATATAATGTTTATTTACATATATATAATTTTTCAATTTTTTTTTTTTGTTCATATATGATAATATAGTTTTCTTAGTGAAAATTTTGTTTTTATCGGAATTATTTGTTTGTTTGTATAGGAAGTTTGGTTGACTAAAATCATTTCCGTATAGGAAGTTTGGTCGATCGACATTATTTGCTTATAGGATATTTCGTGTAAAAAATTGTGAAATCTTATTAATAGAAAACGACATTAATCATAAAATTGCTACAGAAAAACCGTGCGCCAATTTTCTACAATGTAAACGAGAAATTTCCACGCGTTTTTTTTTTTTGTACAGAAAATATGTCGTCAATTTCGACGCTGCATAATCTCATAAGAAGCCTTCTTTCGACTTTCCACTTGCTGTGTCTGCAAATGGAAACGCAATTGCAAATGCGTCCAACGTTCAGAATTTTAAGAAATTTAAAAAGTTATTCGTTCCACAAAGAAAGACCAGTCTCGACGTTTGCAACAACGCAATTGAAAGTAATTAATTTGTTTTCTTCTCTCACAGTTTTCATTCTTTCGAACACCACCAGATTGAAAGAATGGAGCAAATAGATTCAGTCAAGCGGATTGTCATTTGCAATTAAAATACAGCCGAAGAGCTTTTTAGCAAAGTGCAGGCGGTTGTCTAATGTTTGCAGTCTTGAAATACCGTAATTTCCTTGAAATGTCCAATGTGAAAGGAACCACAATAATAGAGAAATTTGAATTGCTAACTGAATGCGATGCGTCATAAATGGCCTAAATTCCAAACTAAGGCGACAAAAGACAGCAATTAGGTGCAACAACATCGGATACAGTCTGTTTTTGTTTTTATTAGCGACAAAACAATCACTTGTTACTTGAGATCTGATCATTTCGCCTGGGGAGAAAGAATATATTATCATACATTGATGGCGGCGGAGCAGTGACTCATTTGCGAAGAACAACAATATCACCGGGGGCGAACACCTACAACTTTTGGCCAACGATCGACAAGTAATGGATGGATGGATCGCCTGTGACAGAAATGTAAATGACAAAGATAACAGAAGTTCTTGTCTTTCTGTGGAAAATTTTAACATAAATAACAAGTGCAACGAAATATTTTTGTTCATGAACAACATTGAGTATATAATTTGGAATACAAACGCTGTGTTCGATAAAGTTGTATTTCTGAGAATGAAAAATGGAACAGAGGCAACAACAAATTGTTAAAAGTTATTTAAAAGGATGGCTGTTTTTGCGTAAGAAACGTTACGCTAATGTTTTCTGTGAGAAAATCAGATGGAATTTAAATTTTCTACAAAAAAAAAAAAAATATTCGTCATTAGCATATTTTTTTTTGTAGAAAATTTAAATTCCATCTGATTTTCTCACAGAAACTTCGAAAAAAAATATTGATGGAAAATTGTCTACTACAGTATTTCGCAGTAGAAAGCGAAGTAGATTTTACGCAGAAAGACTCTCTTATTTTCTGAAATGTTCAGCTACGCCAAGGAAGAATATAAGGGTGGAACTTAAAAAATGCTGATGTTGCACTTGCAAGCGTAATTTATTGATGATGTTTTTGACGTTCTTCCAAACGTAGATCGATAAAATTAACATTCTGACAAAAAAAATTTCCAAAAAAAGCTATAAAATATAGTATTTTTTAACAATAACAAATATAATTTTGTATTAGAATACATTGGAATTACGATATTAAATAAATCTTGAGTCGCAGTCTCTTGACTTCAAATTCGTAGCTCATAATAATTAGGATGATGTAGTGGAAAGCTAATTTTACACTCTCAATAACTTTAAATATAAGCTGAATTACCGAAGATTATAGAATAGTATCGTACATCATGACTTTGTGAATTAGAAATATTTGCAAAATCAATATAATAAATTAGATTTTATTTCCTAGTTAGTCGCACTTTTTTTAAAAAAAGTTTGTGGCGTTGTCGAAAAATGTGTTTGCTTGAAATTTTTCGACAACGCCACAAATTTAAATAAAAAAGTGAGACTTATTTGGTATTTGGTCATTAACTCAGTAAATTAAACAGAATCCCGTTTAATTCAGAGTGTTTTTAGCAAGATGTCAGGCCTATTATGACAGATTTGCAGCGAAAGCAGATTTTATAGAAACTCCACGTTCCGTTGGCGTCCAAGGTCTCTTGACCTTACAGCACTTGGTTTTTTCCTTTCAAATTTATTGCAACCAGGAAGTTTATAAAACAAACCTAATAAATTTGAGCAATTTAAAGTAAAGCATTTATATTTTTGTCCTCATCACAAGTAAAGGGTGTCCCAACAAGAAAGCAAGATTTAAATTTTAAATAAAACACCGATATTTAAAAAAAAATCATGAAACTTTATTATATCGTAAAGTAGACAGAATGAGGTTATGTATGGAACAACACATCGGGCTGATGGCTGCCGCGGCTTTGCTGGCACACACTCTATCTTTTAATGAAATTTTCAATGACCGTTTTGCATAAATGCTGCGGTATTTCAATAATGCAACGTCCAATTTCCTCTTTTAAGGCTTAAATCGTCGTTGGCTTATTCGCGTAAACCATCGACTTCAAAAACTCCAAAGAAAAAAGTCTAATGGTATTAAATCGCACGATCTAGTCGGCCAATTCTGGTCTCCAAAAACGCGAAATAACACGACCGGGAAATGACTGATGCAGCAACTGAATTGTTTCTCTGGCTGTATGACATGTGGCGCCGTCTTGTTGAAACCACATGCCCTCCACATTTATTTCTTCAATTCTAGGCACAAAAAAACTGGTTATCATTTCACGATACCGAACACAATTGACTATTCGCGCTTGACATGCCTCATTTTCACATAAATAAAGGTCCAATGATTCCTCCAGCCCAAAATCCACACCACACAGTGACACGTTGAGGATGCATTTGCTTTTCGTGAATCACTCGAGGATTTTCCTCACCCCAAATGCGCAATTCTGTCTGCGCCAATTCTATTGACGAAGTCATCAAGTTGGAAATGGGCCACGTCACTGAAGATGATTTTATGGGCAAAATCAGCATTTTCATGTTGTCTCTCCAATATCCCCAATTAACGAACTCCCTTCGCTGTCCATGGTCAGCTGACTTCAGTTCCTGAGTCAATTGAACTTTGTATGCTTGAAGATGCAAATCTTTCGTCAAAATTCGCTGCATAGTGGATTTGGAGACGCCAATTTGCTGAGCTCGGTGTCGAATTGAGGTGGATGGAGTTTGAGCGACATCATCACGTACAGCTGCGACATTTTCAGTCGATCGACCTGATCGAAGGCATACAGCTGCGACATTTTCGGTCGATGGACCTGATCGAAGGCGTACAGCTGCGACATTTTCGGTCAATGGACCTGGTCGAAGGCGCGTTGTTGTCTTTACATCATTTTGGCAAATTTATCCATTAATCTCTTTACAGTTAACTCTTTTGGAGTATTATTGTGACCCCAAATTGATCGCAATTTGCAAACTGTAGGCGCAAAACTTTCAATTTCGCAATGAGAATGCGTTGTTTATTCGTGTAGCGCTCCATTTTTACTAACCTCGTACCTTCTACTAGCAAACAATAACAAATTGTTCAAATGTCAAACAATGACAATTCGAATGGCGCCAAATCTTAAATCTTGCGTTTTTGTTGGGACACCCTTTATAAATGTCACTTAAACTTAAATCTGTAACGTTCTAGGAATCGACCTAGACAGACTAGGTGATTTGTAATTATTTTTTGTCAAGATTCTCTAAAGTTTATGTATAGGATTTGTTTTCTTTGGCTTTTTGCAAAATATATCGCAAAAACAAATCAGCGTCATTGGTTTTCAATTTGTATGCCAAACGTATTTCTGCACCTCGTTAATCGCCTATGGCTAAGATGAAGTCCATAAAATCACCATTGATGAGTAATGGGTGGGTTGCATTGTCTTGGCTAATAATACAAAATTGTTATTCATTTTTGCATTTAAGATATTTCAAATATATTTAGGTTAATTATATTTTCTCTTCACCGGCATCACCGCTCATAAGATGTGGTAGTCTGTCATTAGTCAATGAGGGGGGAAAAACCAAAAAACAATAAATATAACTTATAAATATTTGACATTAATTTGAGATTAATGATTTGCGTTGTTAACAAAAGAGAAAATGTCATTCTAATTGTTTTGGCGCTGTTATTGCGGCTGATTATACATGAATATTTTTACGTTGAAAATTCTCTAGGTAATTTGTCACAGTCATATAACCAATGATTTGTTATAGCGATTTTTAACGCATTTGGTTTAGGATAAAGTGCACCCAAGCACTGGCAACAGCCGTTTAATGTCATGGCCAACGTATGTGAAAATATTTATCTGCGGCTATTCTGATCTTGCTAAGAGAGTGAGAACTTTTTCAGGCTATCATTAGTAGGCGGAAACATATAATGAGCAAATTCATATTATCAGAAACGCATTTTTCGACACAAAGAAAATTATTTCGAAGTTTGTTTGTCGGGTTGTCATATCAGCTATTTAACTAAGAAAATTATAATCGTCTAGGGAAACATTTTGATGAATAGGATATTTTATGAAATATTATTTATTTGTGGCAACTAAACAAAAAAAAAAGAATAAACCAAAAATATCGACTGTTGGTGGTGTAAATGAAATTTGTCAAATAACTTATTTGGATAGCGAGTCTATTATCGATTCCCAGGCACGTCTAAAAAAAGAAGAATTCCAAGCATTTTGGCTTTCAAAGTTACTTCTCAAATACGCCATTTTTGTTCTCTTCTTCCAATGTGCTCTATGTAATAATACAAGGTTAGTGGCTTTAAAACCGTCGGTCTGGTAAGCCTGTCAGCTGTATTTAACAGCTGCCATCTGCCATTTAACAGCTATGGGTTGTTTAAGAACCAAAGAACGCGTAAAAATAGTTAAAACTTACTACAAAAGTGGTGATTCAAACGTGGGCTTTTGAATCGAACAACATTTTCTTCAGCGATGAAGCTCATTTCCCACTCGGTGGTTACGTCATTAAGCAAAATTATTATACCCAGAAGTGATTGTGGAAAAGACATTGCATACGAAAAAAG
>JAHXMU010026679.1:0-60700 GCA_019455685.1 Philornis downsi
GCATTTACGTTTTTTTCTTTGGACAAAATACAAAAAACGGCCAATATAGAAGTATTGAGACACAACGTTTCTAAAGCAAACTAATGTAAATTTATTGCAATTCTATGCTTTGATACAAAGGAAACAGGTTCATACCAATTGATGTCAATGAAGTCTTCATACTGGAAACATTTTCCCAAAGTAGGAACTTCCAGTAGCTCTTTTGGAGTTAGAAAGAATATATTGGTTACCATTAAATAAGGCGTATGTGTTTTATAAATATCTTTGATTTTGTTGAAATTTAGAAAACAGATATTGCAAATTAACTTTTTTTTTTTTTTTTGACCCATCCTAATTGTGAAACTAAACTTTAAAGGCTGGATTTTCATAAATAAACACAAATTAAAATAAATAAAAATTCGTGAGAGAAAGTTCAAATAGCAAACACTTCCGAGAAGTTTCACATTTTTGAAATCATAAATTGCGGATATTGAGATGACCTCAAACGATAAAAAATCAGATGCCAATAGAGATGAATTGAAGAAGGTTGTGCATAAGATAATGAATTACGACCCAAAACCAATCGATTTATTTATGTTAAACCATCAAATATTGGGAGGAAAAGAAGTAAGAAATGAGGGATATAATGAGAAATATGCGTATACGAACCAGTTGATCAAATGTATGCCAGTTGTTTTAGATTTCCAAAACGTATCTTCGGATGGCAAGCGGTACGCATGCGAATCATATATTTTATTCGTTTGCAACAAATTTGGCATTAAGTTGTTGTTTTCTTATTACTTCTTGACAAATATCAAATAACAGAGTTTATTGCCATCGTGCTTTTGCAATGTCTTTTCTGCACTAAACATGATGTTCGCAACTCCAAGATTGATAACTTTAGAAAAAGCACTTTTTAAGTACATATATATGTACATATATATATGTATATATATGTACATGTATATCAATAGCTTCTATATCCTGCTCATAATAAGAACTGCCAAGCTTCTTAAAATATCCTTCAACCTCAGACTTCGCCTCTTCATTGTTGACAAATCTTTTATCACTCAGCCATTTTTTTTAACTATGGAAATAGAAAATAATCCGAGGAAGCTAAATCTGGAGAATAAAGTACGTGGTGAAGCAATTCGAATATACACTCATTAATTTGGCATTTGGCGTGAGAACTGGAGCATTGTCTTTGTAAAACAAGACTTTCGTTTTCGCCAAATGCGGCCTTTTTCCCATAATTTCATCACCTAAACGCTGCAATAAATCAGCATAATATACGCTGTTTATGGTTCTTCAATCAATAAAAATAATCCCATGCTCATCCCAAAACCAGACGCTATAACTTTGCCTGCAGATGGAACCATATTCGCCTTCTTCGGATACGATTCTCCCATTCCAGTCCACTGCTTTGACTGTTCCTTTCTCAGGTCTCAGGTGTGAATTGGTGGACCTATGTCTCTTCAATGGTTATAAACCGACGCAAAAATTCGACTTTATTGCTAAAAATTCTACTGAAACATTTTCACGACGCTGTTTGCGCACAGCTTTCTCATCATCAAATCTTCGGTCAATATACGATGTACAGCACTTACTAAAATGCCTATCATTTCAGCTAGCTCACGCACCTTCAACCGACGATCATCCAATACCATTTTGTGAATTTTCTTAATCGTGTCTGGCGTGGACACCTCAATTGGTCGATCACTACGGTGTTCGTCTTGGCAGCACGTACGGCCTCGTTTAAACTCTGCTACCCAATACTCGTATTTTACAGTCGTAAACGATGGAGTAGACTCCCCCAGAGTGGAATTTAGATTGGCTTTAATATTGGTTGGACTGAGGCCTTTGAAAGGGAAACATTGAATTACATAACGGTGACCAATTTTTTCTATGTTTACAAATTCACTGAGATGGTTTGCTTTTGATGGCTCAAAGACAAATACTATACAACGTGACGACTTAAAACTTAAAAGATATGTATTATAAGGTTGCCACTTTTGACCAAAATATTTTTTTTTGTAAACTACTGGCACCATCTGTACGTCACGTTGGATAGTTTTGGGACCTTCTTCGTAGCACGTATTAAGCTTAGGCATTTAATTTAACATCGGAATATGAAATAAGGTTTCTGTCTTGACTTTAAAAACTTCGTCAATATTATTTATCTGGCATTCCAACGACCAGCATTTAAACACATTAATTTCATAACATATATTATTTAATTTTAATTTAATTTTAATAACATTTAATAATGTCCTGTGAATTGAAGAGTGTAGGACATTGGTGGTAATTGAAGAAAATTTTCACATCTAAAACTATTCATCTAAAACGTCAAAAAAGGAATAATGGGAATAGGACAATCAAATAATATCAGATGGTTTATTAACGTGGTCTAGTATCAAAATCCGGATATTCATTCTATTGAAGTTACGTTTTATTACTTTTTGCAGATTTCTTGGTTAATATGTTAGATCCTACACAAGAAGTCAAATAAAACCCGAACTTAAAAAGGCGTTGTCAATCCCACTAAAGAAATTTTTAAAAGGTTTAACAGTAATCTATGTTTGTCTTTGGTCACATGATGAAAAGCGTAAGGACAGTGGGTTCTCAATATCCGATATTTGCTACTAATTTATTAGGTCAATGTATGTATGCAGGAATATAATAATATATATATAATAATATATATATAATAATATATATATAATAATATATTCTTTCAAATGACTACAATTTTCAGAGCATAACTTTTCAATTATTGATGGGTAACAATTTTCACCCGTTTTCGTTTTTAAAGTCAGGTCATCCGAATTTTCGGATACGCGAATAAAGTGATTTAAAGTACTGATTGCAAATATTAATATTTAAAAAAAATGATTTAAACAAAGTTACGTGCACTTTGTTTGAAAGAAAATCTAGTAAATAGGTCAGAGATAACTATCATGCTTTTTAAGTCCAAATACCTTGTTATACATTTTGTGGTTTCAAAACCGCCGGTCTGGCAGGTCTGTTAGCTGTTAAATACCTCTCATCTGGAGTGTTACTTATTTAGTGAAAGGTTTACCATTTAAGAACATTACGGAGTAATTATGGTCGTCATAATCGACCTACTTTGCAAGGAGTTGGCAAGATTATAAAGAAATTTGCGAAGATTAGAACCGCTGCAGATGTGGTCAGGCCTGCGCATCATCGTAATGTATGCCGAAAATATTTCTTCTGTTAGTGAAAGTGTGGTGGATAAACCGAATTTCAATCCAAAGCGCTATGACCGGCCGTATAATAACCGACTTTTTTTAGCCTGCAATTGAAGATTACGAACTGTGCACTGACACTTTTTAATTTTTTTTCTGTGGTTACGTCGCACGGTCTTTGACGTAGCCACGCGGATAATCCCCAAACGTTGGTTCATTTGAAAACCAACATTCGTCAAGTTATCGCCGAGATAACCCCCGAAATGTGCAAAAAAATAGTCGAAAACTACCTTATAAGGGTGCATTGCTGCAACCAATCCAGAGGCGATCATTTAAATAACATTGTATTTCGTACATAATGGCAAGGTTTAGGCATTATAATAGAATAAAAGTTTCATCGAAATCAAAGCTTTATGTGTGTTTTATTTAACTTTACTTTTGAAACCTAAAACTAGATTACCCGTTACTATTGAAAAAGTGCGATACCTTGTATAAGATCAATATGAAGATACGTAAATATTATTCCACGCAGTAGAAATTGTCTTACAGTATATTCTATATCAGGAAAGGATATGTTTCTATTCAAAGTAATACTTTTTCCAACATACCTTTTTTGGCACACCCTGCATTCATAAGGCTTCACACCCGTATGCCGCATTTTGTGGCGTCTCATGTTCGCACCATTCGAAAACTTCATATTGCAGACATCACATTCGAACACTTTACGGGAGGATGGTTGAGACGGAGTCGAAGAATTGGCCGCTGGACTACTGGTACTACCATTTGCAATGGCTGTCACCACGCTGCTGGGTGACACCACCGCCGACGATAATGTGGGATGATTATCCACAGTTACAGACCCACTTGACGCTTGTAGATTTTCCGGTTCGCCTTCCTCACTCTTGAGGCGCGCCGAATTCGCTAAACACTGCACTACATGCAAGAGCAATGAAGCCCGCGAACTGGTCTCGAAGTTCTCACAGCGTTCGCATCGGAATGTAGTTACATTTGTGGGGGTGCTCGAATTGGGGTTTGTTGAGAGATTTGTTGGCGATATACTGACATTGGCTGTGATGGGTGTGGGGATCTGCGAGATGGCTTTCTCGCCGCCATTGTCAGACGACGAAGAGGACTGATCCTCGGAGCTTTGAAGCTGATGGTGCTGTTGTTGGTGTTGCTGATGATGTTCCTTAAGGCTACGCAAGGCATGGGCGTGTGATGCTAACGTGTTGTGATGCAAAAGAGAGGCTGTCGTTGACATATCAACTATGAGTCCATTATCTTTGAGTGATAATTCCATTTGACCGGCAGAACTCATCGTGTCGGTCATTTTGCTGCAAAGGAAGATGGAAAGATTGAATTATTATAAAATAATATAAGTACAGAATGATTAAATGTAGTAGATATCAATTAGATAGTACAATAGTTTCCCAAAAGTTGGTGTGACTGTGCGTGTATAATTCAAATTCATTTGTACTGCTTCACAGAATACTATTCTTAATACAAATAATATTTCAACATTGCGACATGCTTCAATAAATGTTTCAACACCATTAACACTTGCCACGAACGACCGTTTGTAATAGTTTGTAAAATCAAAATTGAAAGGAAAATATTATATTTTATATAATATTTCGATCTTGTATGAAACAGACAAATGTTAAATTAAATCCTTGATTGTTATTTAACCTTATAGACAATTCATAATATTAGAACAATTTTTAATTTTTCCATTACAGCTCTTTTCGAAATCTTATTCATAGATTCATTTTGGGTAGAAAGTCGCCTTCTTCGTCGTCGCTTTTTTGAAAAAAAATGCCTTCATGTAGACTTTCCCCATAAAAACCCTCTGTAGTCTTCATATCGACCGACCGTGGCAGGATGTTTAGTGCACGCGACTATTACTCGCACGGTCACAGGTTCAACACCACATACATACATCAACTCGATGTATTCGATGAACGCCTTGAGTAGTTGAGTAATCCGCAAGTCTTGTAAATGTTTTTCAAACTATGACGTTCGGAATCGCTGTTAAAGTCTACGTCCTGTGAAGTGAGTCTAAAAATAGAATGTGTGTAAGCTCACTGAATGTAAGAAGTTCCCCATTTTTAGATGCAAGTCTCATTTTTAGATGCAAGGAAATTTGTTCTAGTCTTCGGAGACAGTTTTCGTAGGGAAGTTGCCTTCATTAAATCTACGAGTATTCTTATAAAAATTTGTCTTAATAGACACTTTTCGTAGAGTAAATATATAAATATATTCTTAGATGCCATTCATGGGGATAGACATCATAGATTTTTACATATAGAAAAGTATCTTCATAGGCACTTTTCGTAGAGAGGTGTTTTTTAAATACGAAACGAAAAGCTTCTGTAAAGAAACTTTTCTATATGAAAAGTATCTTAGTGGTATGTCTACGAACAAACTTTTTTGAACAAAAATCGCCTACGAAGACGTATTCTTATACGAAAAGTATCTGTGAAGACACTTTTCTATATGTAAAAATCTGTGATGTCTATCCCCATGAAGAGCATCTAAGAGGATATATAGTTTTACGTAGATGTATAGTCTGTGAAGTTACTTGTCAATACAATAGAGGCGAGAAGTATCTATGAGGGCACTTTTTAAGAGGATTACTTGTATGTGCTTATGAAGATAAACAGCGGTTGTCTGTAACGAACTTTTTCTGCATGAAAATTAGCCATAATTATACATTTCTTTATCGATATTGGCTATGCGAAAATTTCAATGAAGACAAAAAGCATTATTATGGCCCTTTTCCTATGAAAAGAGACTACAAAGACACATATATTCTTACAGTAAGTGTCTGGGTAGATATGAAGTGCCTGCAAAAATAGTTATCTACTTTTTTTGTAGCCATTTTTTTGAGTGAAATCTTTACATATTTTCTATAGAAACTACTTCTTGTATACATTGATTCGCGTAATATTATGTTACATTCCAATGTTCTCAATGTACAATTAATTTGTCTGCATAATGTATAGAAATATATGTTTGAACTGTAAGCAGTGGTAAGCCAATATTTATATAATTACGAAAAGTGGTTTAAGTAAAATATTTAAAATATTTTCATACATTATCCTTGAGATGTAAATATGTTAGATATTCGCCATGTGTATGGAGAGATACCTCAAATTACACAAACTTTTTCGAATATAAAATTTGCTTAAATTTATTGATAATATAGTCGTAGAACTTCCGAAACTCACTCCTTGGCACTGAACTGAAACTAAAACTAACATTACACAATAATATTGGTAAATATTCCTTAGACTTTTTTTGCAAGTTTAATCTCTCACATTTTGACATCTTAGTTTGTTGATAAGCAAAGGGTAGGCAGTGAGCTTTCTTGCCTACTCGCTTACTGAAGCAGATGAATTAAATGAATGGTTTTATTCTTCATTCTGTTCGCTGGTGTAAACGAATTGATTCATCGGTATGGATGGCTTAAAGCGCTTATATTATACTCGTATATAACAAATTCACTACATATTGTTTTGCTAATGCTGTGAAGACGCAAAAGTTTAGTGATTCACTAATTCATTCATTGATTGTAGCAAAAGCGACCAGCGATATGGTCACATTGCTGCCCACGCGGTCATTAAACCATTTTACATTGTACGTGTATATAAGTGATACTTTGTATTGGCCTCTATGTACAATTCTGGTAGCAGTTAAGCATCCAGTAGAATGAATGTATGAAGTAATAAGGATAGCTACAATATATTGGTTGCTAATATGTGTTACACATTAGTAGACTGCCTCCAAAAAAAAGTTTGCAAATGTGGAATGGTATATGTTGAAGCAGTTTCTAGAAAGCATCAAAAGCTGCCACCTGATTTCTTATATTTTTTATTTTATGAAAGGTGAAAGCTAGAATTCCCCGTAATCCATAACAATGTCCGGTTCAACTGGTGAAAAATGTCAATGTAACTGCCCGTAGCAAGGGGAGCCTATAAAAAAAAAACTAACTACAATCGAAGCCCTACAAAATACAGAGAGTGCAAGATATATCATCTGCGCAAAAGACAATTCGTCTAACAAGAGCAAAGGTTAATACCTCACGCGTTAGTGGCAACCTCTAAAATTTGGCATTTTCTGATAAAAAAAAACGACTTTTACGGTCAAGAAAAAAAATGATTACGTATGGTTAGATAGCAAATCAAAAGATAATTTGGATCAGCTAATTGATTTGCGAATGCAAGCGGCTCCATCAGTGATATTTTGGTCCGTGGTAGCTGCCACCACCGCTCATTTTCATTGAAAAGAGTTGGGCATGTACACAATTGGGTAGAAACCATTGGATGTTTCAATTAGGCTTAACATCATCTCATAAAGACGTGATACCCAATGTTTTTTTCATAAACAAGTTTCCTACTTAATTTCTTCGCCATATTCCTCAATCCTAAACCCATTGGACTTTTCCATATGGATATGGTACCGACAGCACCTAAAAGATATGGTGAGGTCAACGCTTTGAAGATGGGACAAAATACCAAAATACCTACATTCATGCAGCCTTCCCGTACAGACTCAATTATCCGTGCCAAAGATGACTACATCGAACAATAACATATAATATTATAAATTTTTGCTATACTGAAGTTTGTAAATGGAAAGATCAAAATTGACAAAAATACAATATTTTTAATTGGTAACACTTTGAACTCCGATCCCCGTATTATATTGGGCATTCAGTGGCAACTGTCCCAAAACCCATTCTGGGGTTCCGCTCTCAGACAAGATCAATAATGCCATATAGCGTTTAAGGAATAGAATACTGCATTCATGGACATTTTGCAGCCAATTATTAGGGATTATTAGGGAACGCTATAAAAAGAAGAAAAGGGGGGCATATAACATTCTATAGGGAATGAAATGGTTGTGAAAAACAGGACAGGTACAGGGATAGAAATGAATCTACCACAAGGAAAAAAAGAAAAGATTACCGTGTGGAATTTCCTTCCTGCAAAGGGAGCGATTGAGATCTAGTGATAAATACGGAATACACTTTGTTTCCATTCTTCCCTGCCAGCATGTAGAGTTGGAATTGAGATTTAAACTCTAAGAAGATATTGCAATTATGCAAAATTAGTCCCCTTTTTTATCATATTTAAATCGTAAATGGAACTCATTCCGAGGAAATTATATTAAAGATAAAGTGGAGTGATTTGAATACAAGCAACTTCATATTACGCCAATATTTGGATTAATAGGTTGCGGATTCTGGTTACTCTAGGCCAAATGTGTCTGGATATACAAATCTGACCTCAATGCATCAGTAATCCCCACTCATATCAAATATCAATTTGACTCTATTGACAGACTATGCGATCATACATAATCAAATTCATTTAATGATGGATCACACATTAGCTAGAGCCCTTCTTCTTATCAATAGAGGTCATGGACGCCACCACCGCCATCGTCATCGTCTTCATCATCATTATTAGATATGCAAATTTTGGGAACGGGTTTCCTCTATCGCTCCCCCCCACGGATTAAAAATAAAATGAATGCAAATACAATTACAGAGGAGTTCACACAAACGATTGATGAATGCGGGATGCGATGGATTAAGGTCTGAGCGAACTGAACTTTCAACTCAACCTACTTTTTGGGGCTACTTGCAATGACAACAGCAACAACAACAGCAGCGGAAGGGGTACGGGCGGTGGGGGAGGGGGGACATAACATGGTCACCTAAGTTCCAAGTCGGAATGAATGATCTCAATTTTTCACAAAAACACAATTAATGAACTCGCTGTCGCTGTCGGTTTGAAAACCACGGTTTACATTGATGGCAGTGGTAGAATAGAGTCTTGGCGTATTATGGCTAAATACCATTATAACTACCTGTAGATGTATGTATATATATATATATGTAGTAACAGAGTGTTGTATATGTGTATGTAGGTAGGTAGGTAAGTAGGTAGGTTGGTTGGTTGGTTGGTTGGTTGGTCGGTTTATTTGTGGAACCACACGCATGCCATGCTGGGGCTGTTGAATTTCGATATAGCCAACAATGTTAACTTGATTTTGCTGTTTTGGCCAAGTGAGTAGATCGACGGACCGTGGAACAGACAGACAGCAGACGAACAAAAGGACAGAAGACAGAAGTGCGGGGAGGTTCTGCCCATGCAAGTGTACCCCAAGCGTCTAAGTCATTTGCTGTTTTTTTTTTGCTATTCCACTCATCCGCCCGTCCGTCTAAGTGTCAGCTCACAGTAAACTAGTTTCTGTACGATTTCCCAACCCTCTGATCGTCGCCGTCGACTTTGACGTCGACCGCTGTTTGGACTAGATGGTATCTAAGCTAATGCTATGACGAAGCTTTTGGAACATTGACTCTGGCTTTTTGGGCTTTATGAACCACCATCAGGTGGATAGACGACGTATGGTTTGGATGGATGGCTCGCAGTGCGCACTCTGCATATGTGTGGAAGCGTGGAAGCGCGCCAATGTGTAGATGATGATGGCTATGATGATGACGACGCTGGTAAAGAAGACCGCGACGACAACGCTGATATTGATGATGCAGATGGCCGCGACGGTGATGGTGGTGCTGGTGGCGGTGTAATTTTGAGGATTTCAAGAATTTTTCGTCTATTATTTCAGTTGGGGTTTTTAGGTCTCCGTTTTTTTTTTCATTTCATTTGGATTTTTTTTTTGTTTTGGCATTAGATGCATTCGTGTGAATCGCACTTGCATTATGCGACGACGCTACTACGTTTTGCTAGAAGTTATTGAACAGCAGCAGCTCACAGATATTGCGAAAATAGACGTGTTTCGAAAAATCACAACCTACAAAAACGAAAACGAAAAAAAAAAAAAAAAATATTGTTGAGCTGAGGCTTCATCGAAATAGAAACCGAAATAAAAGATGTCTTGTGTTGCAATCTTTACGTTTTCGTTTTCGGCTGGTTGGCTTAATGGGGTTTGTACAAAAAGAAAAATCCTACAGTTTGGCTGTTAGTCTGAGTCTAAGTTAAAGAGTTGTTTCTTAAGAATTGAGTAATTCGAGTATAATTTGTAAGTATTGATATTATAATGAAAATGCACGGCATATGGCAGACATGTCGCGGTTAATAATGCTACAAAACCAGTACACTTAGAAAAAATTATTGAACTTTTTAGAACGGATATAAAAGTTGTTTATAATCTTCTTCTTATTATTGAATTGGTGGAAATGTTAAAAAGCCTGTTACCAGAAAAATTAAAAAAAAAAATTACAATAACATCTTTTTTGTCAAAATTTAATAGCTAACTATGTAATTTTATTTATGTTTACCCATAATTGTAGCTTGTATTTTGAACAAGTATAAAATTTTTTGTACTTTTACAAAGTTTTCAGTCTTATTTTTTATTTTGTGTGCGATCTGAAACTTTTTTTCAGAATTTGGCAATTTTCTATAGCTTACCATTCACGTAAGCAAGTGTAGAACTCTAAAATTATATTTTCAGCAAACTCCTTTTGTCCTTCTTAAGTTACATTGTGACAAATCAACCATTGCCGACCTTGATTTAACCTATTGTTGTCAATTAGTTAACCCATTGGTGGTGAAATTGGCATAAATATAATGCAATCCTCCGCTAACTTGTTTTTTTTAGGTATATTTCAGATGAGTTAACCCATTGACGACCGAGGTGACACTCAATTTATAGAGCTTTCTGTGCAGTTTGGAGGATACTTTCATATTCTAATCCGATGGTCTGATTTACTTTACATTTGATGACTAATAGATCGACCATCCATGGTCGACGATGGACGATTCAAACCTCGACACAACAATTAAGTTCTTCTTTAATGAGCCTAAAAATTTAAAGTGTGTAAGCTCACTTAATATGGGAAACTCTGTTTTATATCTCTCATATAAGAGAATTCGTTTTTCCTCATTCTTTTTGACTAATAAGTTACATATAATTCACATATTTGAAACAAAGAGGTTATTTATAACTCTGCTGCAGACATATTTATTATTTCGGGAAAAGATGTTCTACCACTGTGACCAATCTATTTTATATCCAGAAAACAATTCCGTAGTAGAATTCATGCCTTGAAATTTGTTTTGTCAGGAATGTTTTTGAAAACCACATCTATTTCCCAACTCCTTCTCAAATCATGCATGGCGATTTTGGAGAGTCCTTTCTTAGCTGGCGTTGTAACACGTCTCCAATTTCCAAAATTTTGAAAATTTGTTAAGTAATCGATTTGATTTTTTGTCTTTTCGTGACAACATGTAAAAACAATCTTCTTATATGGGATATACTGGCTTCTATTAGAAAACTTAATTGTGCCTACCAAAGGAAGGGAATACCAATGGGTGAGAAGACTCATTTCACTACTACTACTACTACTACTACTACTACTACTACTACTACTTTCTAATACTTTCTTTTAAAAGTCCTTCATCATGCGTTCCTGGTATAGCTGGTGTTGAATATGCCTTCTATGATAATGTATTTCATCGTGAATACTACGAAGGCAGTTTCAAAATATACCGACTTGACGTATAGATGGTGCCAGGAGTTTGAAAAAAAGATAATTTTGGTGAAAAGTGGCAAGCTTATATGGAACATATGTTTTAAGTTTCAAGCCGCTACGCTGTTTAGTATTTTTATTTGAACCATCAAAAGTAAACCATCTCAGTGAACTTGTAAACATGGAAAAAATTGGTCACCGTTATGTAACTCAATATTTCCATTTAAAAGGTCTCAGCCCAACCAATGCTAAAGCCGAGCTATATTCTAATCTGAGGGAGTCTGCTTCTTCCTTTAAGACTGTAAAATATTGGGTACCAGAGTTTGATCGAGGCCCTACGAGCAGCTAAGTCGAACACTGTAGTGGTCGACCAATTAAGGTGTCTACGCCAGACACGGTTAAAAAAATCCACAAAATGATATTGGATGATCGTCAGTGCTATAAGTGCTATAAATCGTATATTAACCGAAAATTTAAAGATAAGAGAGCTGTGCGCAAGATGGCTGCCGCGCTGTTTTCAATATTTGCAAAAACAGTGTCGTGAAGATGTTTCAGTAGAGCGTCTGGCAATGTTTCACCGCAATAAAACCGAATTTTTGCGTCGATTTATAATCATGGATGAGACATGGGTCCACCACTCCACACGTGAAACAAAGGAACAGTCAGAGCAGTGTACTGGAACAACAGAATCGTGTCCAAAGAAAGCGAAGATGATTCTATCTGGAGGCAAGGTTATGGCGTCTGTTTTTTTTTTCTTGAGGATGCGCATGAGATTATTTTTATTTGTTATCTTCAAAAAGAAACAACCATCAACAGCGAATATTATGCTAATTTATTGTTGCGTTTAAATGATGAAATTATGGAAAAAAGACCGCACTTGGCGGAAAAGAAAGTGTTGTTGCGATGGCAAAAATTAATGAATTAAAGTTGAAATTGCTTCATCACGCATCTTATTCGCCAGATTTAGCTTTCACGGACTATTTTCTATTTCCATATTTGAAAAAATGGCTCGATGATAAAAGATTTGCCAACAATGAACGGGTGGAGTTCGCGATTGATGGCTGTTTTGAGAAATTTTATAGTTTTTGTCGTAAACATTGTATAGCAGTTATTCAATATCGCTGGAAAATAATAGATCGAGCTAAAAGAAGATTAGCTGAAAAAAGACAATTTTCCCAACTTATTTGTGTCTCTTTTGTTAGGTCGGCTAGTTTTGGGACCGCCCTCGTACAATAAACACGTGACAATATATTATTATACCAGAAAGCCTATGAAAAGAAGGGAGAGACCTTCTGCAATACATTAATAAGATAGGCCTCACCTCCGCCATTATGTTCCATACTAGCATAATCAATTTGGTATCTCCTGGCTGCGAAGAAAGGTTTGACAATATGCGGTAGTACCAAAATTGTCAGCCCTGTTTCCTAGATACCCCAAGTTTTTACTTGGCATGCCCGGTGTGTCACCGTGTGCACATTATAAATTTATTTCATTAAATTCTTTATATTACTTTTGGTTTTTAAAGGGTGTCCCAACAAGAACGCAAGATTCAAATTTGGCGCCGGTATCGTGAAATGATAACCAGTTTTTTCGTGTCTAGAATTGAAGAAATGAATGTAGAGGGCATGTGGTTTCAACAAGACGGCGCCACATTTCATACAGCCAGAGAAACAGTTCAATTGCTGCATCAGTCATTTCCCGGTAGTGTTATTTCGTGTTTTGGGGACCAGTATTGGTCGCCGAGATCGTGCGATTTAACACCATTGGACTTTTTTCTTTGGGGTTTTTTTGAAGTCGATGGTTTACGCGAATTATCCGACGACGATTCAAGTCTTAAAAGAAGAAATTAGACGCTGCATTAATGAAATACCGCAGCATTTATGCAAAACGGTGATTGAAAATTACATTAAAAGATCGCGTGTGTGCCAGCAAAGCTGCGGCGGCCATTTGCCCGATGTGTTGTTCCATACATAACCTCATTCTGTCTACTTTACGATATAATAAAGTTTCACGATTTTTTTTTTAATATCTGTGTTTTATTTAAAATTTAAATCTTGCGTTCTTGTTGGGACACTCTTTATATTATTTCAATAATCGATCATTTTTAGAAATAAATTTTATTCTTGATAGAGCAAAAGTTCTCTCAAAGTTCTACGCATCTAAATTGAGGTTAAGAAATTACTTGAATATTTTTTTTTTTTTTTTTGCAAATGTTCAAATTTTTAAAATATTCTTAGCTATTTCTCAATTTCACTTTAAAGGAAACAAAAAATTATTAGGTTATCCTTGACGACAACTTTGTATCAACATAACAAAAATCATAAATATTTAATTGGTTTTCATATTAAAAAGAACGAAAATATAATAATACTATAATATTACTGATAAAACGGTAAATTTCTTTACCACTAACGCAATACTTACTAGTGAAGGAAAATGTAATTTTAAACTGCTTTCTAAGTCGATTTTTTAAATTAAATTTTGAGCACACACGCGCTCATTATATGAGCTGAACCAAAACATCACCCCAATTTAGTTGCTCGGATGTAATTCAAATTTACAGTATTACGCGAAAAATGAAGACAAATTCATTCCCAATTTGAAAAAAGGTTGTTTTAAAAATGGGCAATTAAATGTTTTTACAGCATACTTCAATGTGTCACAGCTTACATCGATTGTCATGAATAGACTATCCTTAGACTTGAAGATTTTGAGCGTTACGATTTCTACATCATTTCACATTATTAAGCAAAATTTTGATGGCTATTTCACCCCAGGACAGAAATTTTAGTCACGTGAACTGACTTACATATACTTCCCCTCTCCAACGCCCTTTTTGTTGCAAAGGCTAGAGCAGTGTCAAAAAGGACGTGATGCATCACTAGGTACTTATCAAAAAGTGCCATGAATTAAAGCACAATAAAAAAAATAACGTTATAACTTTCTGAAGTATAACTTTTTTTTTAATCGACCAATTTGAATGTGTGCCATAAGAGTCGTTGCAATACAATCCATTTTTATACGCAAAAGTTTAATAAATACGGTTTCGGCCTATTTTTATCAACCATTGTGATATAACACCGTTTACAAACGCTATTGCAGTCTAAAAACTATGAATTAGAGGAAACAAATTCAATATCATTAAATCGGCCACTTTGTGTGGAAGGTTTGAGGAGGAGTCTAGCGATGCCCTCCCTTTTTATTCTCAGGATTTAATCCACTAAGCGCATGTTGTATTCCAAATTTCAATGATTTCAGTACAACAAATGTTGGCTATTTTTGAATAAAACTAAAAAATATACCATTAACTTTTTTTAAATACAGTGTGGCACAGAATAATTATCATATCCTTCGAATAGATTTCCATAAGTTTTCTTTCTTTGGAGTCAATTGAAAATAGGAGGCAATTGTTCTTTAGTCCATGGCTCATTGGCGGGTATTAGTATACATCCGTCTCAACAATAAAACAAATTCCTGGCATACCATGAGTGGGATATGGGAGAGCTTCTCATATTCAATGTGTTTTTACATGCATTCCGAACTTATCAATTGCTCCACAACTTAAAGTGTTCGTCAGGCAATCACCTCGATATCGCCACTCAAATAACGATAGGTGGCTGCATGCGGTATTGAACTCGCGATTGTGCGAACGATAGTCACGTGTACTAACCACCGCACCACTGGTCGGCCACAGCCATTATCATAAATGACAAAAATAAGACCATCTTCCAATTCGATGCTTATTTTTCCGGCAACCTGTACATATCCTACAAAAATAATTTGGTATTACACATTTCGGAATATATCTGTGCTTACAAGGAAAACCAACTTAACTCGGAATTTATATAGGGTGATTTTTTAATCGTTGTTTTTTTTTAAATAGAATAAAACACTCAAATTTGAATCATATATTAAAATTTTTTTTTGGAATCAATAAACTGGTCTTTGGCATTTAATTTTTAAAGATAATTTCATGTAAATGTTGTCCGCGGCTCCGTCTCAAAATGTCCATTCGAAAGGTCCAATTTTTCGGGCATTTCGGCATGTATTCCACGAATAACGCTTGTTTCGTTATCCTGTAAGGCTCCAATAGTGTTCGGCTTCTCTACATAGACTAACGACTTGACATAACCCCACAAGAAATAATCAAGAGGCGTTAAATCGCAAGATCTTGGGGGCCAACTCACAGGGTCAAATCGAGAGATAAGCTGCTCACCAAATTTATTCCTCAACATATCTATTGTTTCACAAGCAGTGTGACATGTTGCACCTGATGTCGTGATGAAACCACATGACAACCAAGTTCAACTCAGCCAATTGGGGCAACATTGTCATTAACACTGGTCGCTACGGCTGCAATATTTTCTTCGGTACGCACTTTACGCATGCGAGTCGATGGTTTTATGTCCAACAGAGTGAATTTGATGGGAAATTTAGAGATAACAGCACGAATTGTTGATTCACCAGGTCGATTATAACGATCATAAAATGGTCGTATCAAACGATGCACATTTGTCGCAGAGCACGAATTTTGATAACAAATTTCAACGATTTGCAATCGTTGCTCGTTTGTTAGTCTTTCCATCATAAAATGGCAGAGTATACTGTACACTTTTCACTTTGACAGATGACGTTTGGACGCCATTACCAACCAGTGTTGCCAATCTGAAAAACTTAAATCTTAAAAAATCACCCTATATTAACATTATCAAATGCACTTGGACGAATTTTGATATTACGGCAAATGTTTATTTAAACCTTAAGGCTAGAACTTAAAATTTGTTCATTACATCTCAAATTTATTCTAACGAATTCATTAATATTGACGTTCGGTAAAAAGTCAAATACAGCAACAAAAATAATTGGGATAATGGATAGTGAAAAGCTATTCATAGCAAATCTTTTTTTTTTTTTTTTTTGTTCTGTAACAGTTGAAAACAGAACTGTTTTCAATCAAATACTAGTACCTCAAAAACTGATCAGCAGAAATCCAAAAATAAATACCTTCGTTTTACTAAAGTTTTCTTTTTTAATTTTTATTTATTTATTCCTTTTCCAAGTAGGTAACTATACGAGGTGCGAGATAAAAAACGGGTTTTTTCAAATTTCGTGAGTTACGTATGTTCGATTTTCGATTTTTTTTCCTGTTATGTTGGTACACATGTCTGTTATATACGAGTATGTTAACAATATCAGCCATTTTGGATTGTCAGTTTGTTTCTGGCAGATAAAAAGTTTAGTCGTGTTTTTGTGTGCTCTTCAATTTTTTATTATTCGAAAAAATGGATCAAAGAAACTGTACGAATACGTCTGCCAAAAACTCCAAATATATGTACAAAATTAAAAGTGATTATAAAGAGTCAATATTAACACTTGTCCGAAATTTATTTGATTTTGTATGCCAGCCTGAAAAGTTTACACAATGTGACACAGATATTATTTGTTTAAAAAGCCTAATTTAATTCAGTGAAACGAATTTCCATTTATTTATGTACCGGCACGTGTCGCCAACTTCGCACACTTTATTTTACTTTCATAAAAAAAGCGTAAATTGAATGTTAATACACGTTGCTATATATTTACACATGATTATAACTTCAATAAATTAATCGGGGCGGCGGACCTTTTTGCTGTATAAAAAAGTCATTTTTTGTCGAATGCGCACTCTGTAATCATTTGCACTTCTAATTACATGATTATAGCGCCAGTCGTTTGTTATCTTTATCCCGTCTTTACTCTAAAAATTTCCAAATATCTTTCCTTTTTTTCGTTTTTAAATTTTTTTTTTTTTGCCTTATCCTATTATCCTACTGGAGCTATGCCTACATATGTTCGTCAAAAGCAATAGACGATGCAATTATTGGGGGTATTAACCGCCTTTCTTCATACATATTTCAATGTCACCACTCCGAACGAGGAAAAAATTAAGTAATTTAATTGATATTTCATTGGAGGACCAAGACAAGCCGATATGTTATGTGCAAGAAGAGGAGGTTTCCGTCCTGCCTACATATCTTGCAGTGAACATACTATCGTTTCTAAGAGGTAAATTAAACGGTTATATCGAATTTCAGAAAAATTTTATTTTTAGTTCCTAACACTGTCACAAACGTCTACCAGATTTCTCCCCATCGCTCCCTATGATGATTTTAGTATGAATTTCAAAAATAAATCCTCTTTTTATCGCACTTCTATCCCATAATAGAAGTATATTTCCCAATTTTAATTATTTTAGTGGCAAGTGGTGGTACCATTTCTATCCCCCTTTCATTTATTTTATTCCCTGATCACGTTTGTCCCACTTTTTTCCCGTTTTACACCAAAAACTAAAAATTTCAGTAGATATCGTACAACTCAACGTAACATTTTTGTCTCCCTTCAGCAATGTTTTATACCCCAAACGTTTAAATTCAGAATACTGTATTTTTATCATCTGATCTGTGCTACTCTAATTCTAAATTCTAATTCTCAATTCGGACGTGTACTCGTATTATGGACGACGGAACTATGATTGCCCTCTTTCTTTCCTGTTTTACACCCAAAAGAGCCAAATATTAAAAACTTGCTTCTACAGCAAGCCTACGCTATAACACTTTTAAAGCCTTTCTCCATTCTGTGGGAAGACGACTAACAACATACTGTTGTATCTTACTAAAGCATAAAAGTTTTGTCACAAAATGAGAAAGAGAAATTTAATTTTAATATAATATCGTTTTGTTAAATAATACTGACAATTAGATCTTTATATGCAAAGACTGAGGACTGGAAATATAATATTAAGCCTATTATGATGTTGGGTAGAGGATATACTATAATCTCAAAACATATAAAGTCTTCTTCTATCAAATTTTGAAAATGCCTGTTACGTCCATTGTTCATTTAACACACTAAACAACTCTTGTCATGCTTAGGCAGCAGTGTTGCCAGAAATTGATAACGAAAGAAAGCCAACATTTTTGCGAGTGAAAAAGAAAGAAAGAAATAACATTAAAAAAATGAGATGCATTGATATTTATTGTGTTTTACGAATTGACACTTACTTAAGAAGTGTGACCTTAAATCATATTTAAAGTTCTTGCCGGATAAGATATTGGGTTATTTGGAAAGTTCGTTAGTTCATCATACGTCACTTCTCCTGACATAGAGTTCCTTCAAACACTATCATAACTTCCTTCCACCCCTTAGCTAAACTGTTTACTATTGTTTACTTGTGTTCTCGTTTTGGTCGTGAGTGGTGGTTATAGCGTTTTAAAAAAAAAGTTTTAAAAAGTGGAAAAAAATGAACGAAAAAGAGCATTTTAGGCATATTATGCTGTATTATTTCTGAAAAGGAAAAACGACTGCTGATTCCAGCTGAAAAATAAAGTCTGTTAATGAAGAGAACGGACCAAATGAAAGAACTTCCGGATGGTTTAAAAGATTTTCTACGAGCGACTTCTGCTTAACGGACGTTCGCAGATCAAGACGAGCAAAAAAAATTGTTCCCGAGGAGGTGAGAGATTTAATTATTGTTAATTCCCTTGCAACGGATAGGAAATTAGCTGAAATAATTAAAAAAATCAGTCTCAACCGTTCGCGGGGTCATAAAAGGGCTCGGACTTATGAGCAACCTCGATGTATGGGTACCTGATACTGCCTCATCGAGGCACTGCCTTGCGGACGCGTCAGAAACTGTCACCCAGATCTCCCCCGTCCGTCACCTATTTCGCAGTCTGAGCAACCATATGAAGAATTTGCATTTCCATAACGACGAGGAAGTGAAAAATCGAATTTAACGTTTTTTCCCCCAAAAAACCACGCGAGTTTTATGAGAGAGGAATTGAAAAGCTCCCAGAGAGGTGGGAAGGTTGGAAAAGGGGGAGATTAAATAATAGGTTAAAATAATTGTTTTCTTGTATATAAATTTGTAAATAAATTTCTTTTAAAACCCGAACGAACTTTCCGAACCATCCGATATTTAAATGACCACTTCTGGCTAGGTTGCAACAGTGTATCCTTTTTAGGTTTCCCCAACGTTATTTTCGGTAAAATATAGCCCAATGACAACTTCGGAACATAATGCGCACCAAACAACTGCTGATTATGATATTCGACAATCTTGCTTGTTGACGTAACCACCAAGTGAGAAATGTGCTTCATCGCTGAAGAAAGTTTTGTTCGATTCAAAGCCCAGATTTAATCACCACTTTTGTAATAAGTTTTAACTTCGGGTGTTAAACGGTCCATATTCGTAAATGGCAAACCTTTTGCTAAGTTAATAACACTTTAGATGACAGGTATTTAACAGCTGACAGGCTTGCCAGACCGGTATGAAAACACTAAATGCATACGAGATATATAATTAAATTAAGTAATTCATAGGAATTATAAAAAGTAGTAACATTAGTAGCAGTCAACACCATTTTCTTCATTTTTTACTATTAGATCCAATTGCTTTATAATTAATACCATTATAAAACTTATTTTTATTAGTGTGTCCAAAACGATAAAACAATTTTTATGGCCAGACAGTATGATTCTTTTCTGAGGTGCAACTTTGGATTAGCTGGTTATTTATTTCGGTTAATATATTTAGAGGTCCGAACAATATTCTAAAATTTTTAAAACAATTTTATCTTTGATGTCATAAAAGTAACAAGAATTATACTTTTATGCGCTTCAGATCGAACATATTCCACCCATCACTAAATTAGAATAGTTATGGTGTTTTTTAGGCAATATTAAAACTAGTAAAAGACGGTTGAAAATACTGTTTTGCTAAGCACAGCAAATAAAAAAGTTCAAGTAAGAAATGTGTATTTTTCCAGATAATTATAGTTAATCAACATTTGTATAAGATGCGTCCAGGGCTGAAATCTACTAAATTGCTAACCCAACCTGAATTCAAAATCCAACTTTGCCTCAAAATACTTATCAAAAAGGCCTTGACATTGTGTGAAGTTTTGCATCAACTTTAAAGCTATTATTCTGAATCAGGATAGCTGTAAGCTTTTATAGAATTTTGAGATTCTTTAATCCATTCGTAGAACCGGCATCACAAGAACTTATCGTTGCCACGTCATTTTCCGCCATTAAGTTGAGTGTCATTGTAGATATTTTAAGTACAAAATACTAATTATTTTAGGCTTTCTATACGCTAAAATAAGTCGCAATAACACACTTAGCAAATAATCTAAAATATTTACGAGAAAAAACAAAAAAAAAAATGCAAATTCTGCTAAACAGGATAAAAAATATATTTTTAGCGGGAAAAAGGCTAAATTGGCAACACTGTTTGACAGTGATTTAATGTCAATTCCATGTTGGACTACAGATACATACCATCAAATTCCAGAGGAGGTATCTACAAAGGTCGTTGAGAAAATAAAAATTTTCAGAACTATTCTCCATATTTGATCTTACAATTCTCCAATATTTTCCAGCCCTTAAAATAATACAATTCCTTCAAACTTTTGAAATAAGCATCTGTCCAGACGATAAGCACCTCTCTGTTGGTAAATTTCATTGCTCGTAAACAATTCTTCATATTCAGGAAATAGTCGCAATGGGCTATATGGGGAAACATTTATAAGCGAAATTCGACGAATTGGGTCATCTACACCAGACACCTGTAAATCCATGCACTCTCTTGACGGTGTGGCACTTTCTTCTTCATCAAATATTGTTAAAATGTTATTGAAATGATCCAGCAGGGACGAATTGTAGACGGCATTGAGCATTTACAGCAACGGAAGGCAATCCTCGCGAATTATATAATTAAAGGTGGCCTTCGTCCCGTCTAACTTCACCTATGTCATCTTCTAGATAGAGGTTGTTCAAATGCTGAAACCGTTGTGACTCAGTTATGCAATAATGGACCCCCGTTCCGTTTGTGGTAATGAATCGAAACGGATAGTCGAGAATGAAGAAGAAGTCAAAGCAATCGGAAAACGCATAATGACATATCAAATTATGATCGTTTTTAAATATATTGTTGATTTTTAGAATATTATGATATTAATGCAATTCGGTTTCGGATTATTCAACAAATAGCAATTATTTATTTCTACTTTATTTATTCGTCCATACATTTTTTAAATAAGCTGCTGGCTGAACAGACATTCGAAAGGCAACGCAAGTTTTAATTTGGGCTCTCTTTTTGTAACCGACAGTGGCTCGACGGTTAACACCAGCGCCTATCATTCACAAGATCGCGGGTTCGATAACCGATACAGTCACCTATCATTATTTGAGCGGCGATCGCCTAGATATGCATGACGAACCCTTCGAGTAGTCGAGTGATCGGCCAGTCTAGAAAATTCTTAACAGACTGTGATGTTCGGAGTCGTCGGTTGAGGGAACCTATAAATAGAATGCATGTAAACGAACTGAACGTGAGAGGCTCTCCCATATGTCATTCATGGGAAGCAAAGGAACTCGTTTCTTTCTTGGGAATAATAAGTAGTTTTACAGAGTTTCCCAAACAACTCTCAACTTCCGACCTTCGGGCAAATACTGAAAATAATTTCAACGACAATGCAAACACTGATATATCTTAGTAGGGGTACCATTTGTTACTGAAATCCAACTTTTTATGCCAGCCCAGTGAATGTTGACATCCGCAATATTAGGATCGGGCGCGGTCGCTGAATAAGCTGTTCATCTACTAATTATGTTATTGGGACCCAGATTAAGAATGCCTCCACCCGACAGGTCATGACCTTGACAAACGTAAAGGTAACTTTGTCGACATCAAGGAAATGCGATATAGAAGACAAGGATGCACTCGGTGCAAAACTGTAACATTTACTGCAATTGCCATGCAGAAAGGCATGAATTCAGATGTGGAGATCTTTAAGTGACCATATGCCACAATCCGTATCAGGACGAATTATTTTTTTCTCGTATTGAAAACAGAATATAAAAGCAGATAATCCAAGAATGAACTTTATAAGAAGAATCATATGATCGAATGTCCCTTTGCCTACGACATTAAAGACGTTCTGATAATTTTTATTGCCAAAATAGAAAACAAAGTTGCCAGCAGTCGTGAAATTCAGTCCATACAGAAACAGCTCCGGTAACGAATTTTTATAAAGTGTCACAATATATTAGGTGCGCAGTTGTAGATGGGGCCGGTTGTAAGTGCTAGTCGATTCTGTCATAACGTAAACATCATGAGCCAAGCTTAGGCATGTGGTAAACATACCTCGACACAATAGTGATTTTATGTTGACGTCATATTCTTTTGGATGTGTGAATATATATGATTTTGTGCCAAATAATCGTCATATGCTTTAAGTGAAACAACGTGACGAGATTGGTTCCGTCGAGACGGTGATTTTGGTGTGGTTGACGAAGATGAAAACCCTTCAAAGACGCTGAATTAACGGCATTGCTTGAGGGAATCCGTGTCAAACCCAGGTAGAGCTTGCTTCAGTATCAGGAGTTACCCGCCAAGCCATTTTCAATCGATTGCATGCGTTGGGAATGACTCAAAAGCAAGGAACTTGGGTTCCTTATGAGTTGAAGCCAAGGGACGTTGAGCGTCGTTTTTTCGTTTCGAACAACTGCTTCAGCGACAAAAAAGGAAGAGTTTTCTTCATTGTATTGTAACGGGTGATGAACAATGGATTCATTACAGAAAATCCAGGGAAAAGAAAGTCATGGGGGCTACCCGGTTAATATTCACGCTGCGGAGGTTATGCTCTGTATTTGGTGGGACCAGGTCGGTCTTATTTATTACGAGATATTGAAACCAAGCGAAACCATCACTGGAGGCATACACTCATACACAGAGAGGCGCGAAAAGGTGATTCTTCAACATGACAACGCTCGGCCTCACGGCGCCAAGCCCGTTAAAATCTACCTGGAAACGCATAAATGGGAAGTCTTACCCCATCTTCTATATTCTCAGATATTATCACTTATTTCGTTCGATGGCACACGGTCTGGCTGACCAGAAGCTCCACTCATATGACAACATCAAGGAATAGCTAGATTCGTGGATAGCCTCAAAAGATGAACAGTTTTATCGTGGCGGAACTCGAGCTTTGCGAAAAAGATGGGAAAAATAGTTGCCAGCGGTGGGCAATACTTTCAATGAATCATTTATAATCATGTTTTCATAACAAAGTTGCATTTTTATAAAAAAAAAGCAGCGAGAACTTAGTTATGTACCTAACATTAAAAATATGGCTGCATTAATCAGATGGGCAAGATAAAAATTTATTGCGAAATAGTTAAATTTGACACAGATTTGCTAAACACAAACAATTTTCGTTAATTATTCGGCTTAAGATCATTCAACAATTAGTAATTATTTATTATTGTCGAAGACTTTTAATTCACAAACTTGTGAAATAAGTTGTCGTCCAAAATGTTAGTACTCTTAGCTGCTTGTGATTTCTCTACTTCGTCCAGCCAACAGTCAAAACAGCTGATTTCACATCTTTGAGGATGGAAACTCTTTAGCAGTAGTAAACAATTGTTATTTGTAGAATAATCTTCAACCGAATAATGAATCAAAACCATATTATTCTACAGATCAAAGATAAATTCAAAATCGATAAAAATTTTATATATCCTAAGACATATTCCGATTGTTATGTCATACCTTTCTTCTGGTTCGTTCCACTAACATCGATTGATAACACTTGATAACAAAAATGATATGGCAACATATAAAATTGAATATTTGTGAATTACTTAAAATTGATAACGTTGCATCGCTTAAGACTAGTACATACGTAGTTGAAACCAATACGTCATTACAAATAATTGATGCTACCAAAATTTTCGAAACTAATTATTCAGGTGATACGAAAACTCAGTTTAGGGAATGCTGTACCAGATATAATATATACCTTTTTTGCTTTATTCCAGATGCAAAATCATGCTTTCGTAACGATTATCAATTGAAATGTTTGCCGTAATTTTGCAATTTTGGAAATATATTATAGAATGTATTAGACGTAAAAACATGAGCTGTACCGCAGAGTTGGAAAGCAATACAAAAAAAATCTGGCAATGCCGCTGTTCTTTTCATGAGGAAAAAATTCCATTGTTCTATTCTAGCTTTTTTTCGTTTTAATTGGTTTCTAACACTGAAATCGGAACAGCTTATGTTTTACGTTGTAATATGTTCGATAATATATTTGCAAAATTGTAAATTTACATGTTTTTTATTACTATTTCGTTTCACAAGTTTCCAAATGTATTATCAAAAATATTATGACGTAAAATGATAAGTTGTTACGAAATTAGTGTTGGAAGCTTACAAAAAAAGGCATTGCCATTACTATGTCCGATGGCAAATTTAGCTTCAAATTACACGACCATTTCTGTTATAGAAAATTTCATAGTGAGAAGTCGTGTGAAAAACATGTTTAATATTACATAATCGGATTCATCATTCAGAACTTGCAAACAGCACTAAAATTATACACATTATGTATCTCTACACCGAAAAAAAATGTCGTAGTTGTGAACTTGAAGAAATCCGCAGTTGATTTCCAATAAATTAAATTAACTATAATGTTAATTATATCCAGTCACTGGCAATTATTTTGTTTATTGCTGTCAAACTTCTTATGGATGGAATTATAAAAAACTTTGTTGCTGTTTTCAAACTTTCGTGTTCAAAATAAATTTTAAATAATTTTAAACACAAAACTTTATCTAAATCATTTATTTTTAAGCATTGAAGGGGCGGACGGATTATGTTTGCGGTGCTTCAGTGGAAATCCGGAAAGCAAGTTAATCAATTAAGCGAGATTAAATTCTGAGACGCTTATTACACCTTCGAGAAGTCTCTTGAACCTTTTTATATGGAAGGAAATGTCTTGAAAAGAAATTCCAATATTCTTCTTATTGTCTTCGGGAGCATTTTTCGTGCAAACAGTACCTTGGAACACAACTTTTCTTTACGGAATGTTTTGGAAGACGTTTTTTGGATAAAAAAAAAGAATTTCGGAGGTCAATTTTTATCGAAATTCGTAGTGCCTTGTTCATATAGAAAAAGAAGATTTTCTCTGTAGTAATAATAATAATGTTCCTACGTGAAAATGTGTTCTAAGACATTAATATAATTGAAAACTATTTCCAAAGAGAACTTTCTGTACAAAAAAACTTCTTCCATACATTTTTCTTTATGGAATGTATCTAGAAGGCTCCACTTCTTTATAAAAAGTGTTTTCTAGCAGCCCTCTGTAAAAATGTTATCTTCCATGACACTTTTATATATAAAAATATCTTCCAACGCTGTCTTCTATATGATAAGCATCTTCCATAAGCCTTTTCCATATTGAAAGCATTTTTCAGCATCCGTTGCAGTATTCTTATTCCATAACATTGTCCTGTATAAAATGTGTCTTCCAAAACGTCTTCTTTTTTTATACGAAAGGTGTCTTCTAGTTGAAGTCCCTACATATTATATGTTTTTTAGGATTTCATTTGCTATGCTAAATATGCGCCATGACTAATTTGTTATGGTGTCTTTGAAAGCAGCCATCTCTCACTATCTGTGCGACGGTCACCTCGATGTGCCTGACGGACATTTCAAGTAGTTGAGTAATCGACATGTCTAGTACAGTGTTGCGCAAAACAAAAGCAACAAAATGTACTCCAGACTATAAATATATAATTTTCATAAAAACAAAATATTTAAAACAAAGCTTACCATTTATTTTCACAGAGGTATTATTAAACTATAAAACCAATACATTACAACAACAACAACAATTGCGTTTAAAAGAAATATGAAAAAATGTACAGCAGAATCGGAATTCAAAATAGCAACAAAGTAGAGAAAGAAGAGATAGAAGAGAATAGGTTTAAAAAGAATGCGACCTAGCGGTACTTTTACAATGTTTTTGAGAAGCTGCCGTAAAATACTTTCAATTTGTGCAATATTTGATTCAGTTTGTCAACGATCTTTGCATATTAACGACGTTAAGAACATGGCAGAGATAGCAAAAAAAATTAAAATTAATAGATCCTGCATTTGCCGGTTGATAAAGAAGTATCGACAAACAGGGGAAATGAAAACCAAACATTTAGGTGGAAGACCTCGAAAAACTTCAACTCGGACAGACCGTGAAATTGGTGAAGAAAGCTCCATTTATTTCGTCAAAAACAATTGTAACATCTTTAAAACTGAATATTCATCACAGTACAGTACGAAGACGGGATGTAGAAAACAATTTAAAAAGTTACAGACCAGCCAAAAAACCATTGCTTACAATCTTCTTCTCTTCTCTATATATATAAAAATCAATTGCTGTGCGTTAGTCTTGCTAAAGCTCGAGAACGGTTGGACCGATTTTGGCTTGGTTTTAAATTATTGGTAGAGTATTCCGGAAGGTTTAAAAGGTTTTATTTGAAGTGGTAGATGGCGTTGGAGATGAGATTTTTGCAATTATTTTTTTTTACCACACTAACATTTTGAAGGCAAAACAACGTTCGCCGGGTCAGCTAGTAAGGCATATAAAAAGTAGGTGAGTTTTTATTTTTAGTGTAATACTGTATTAATATTACTATTATTTCTTTGGAAAAGGTTAAAATTTGCTAAAAGGCATCGCAATTGGTCAGTAAATAAGTGGAGGGCAGTACTGTTCAGCTATGAATCTTAATTTAATCTAATTCAATCGAATGGAATGCAGACCGTCAAGCGACACAGAGGGCAACGTCTTAAAACCAAGAACATCTTCGTCACTGCAAAGCATGGTGGTGGAAGTATAATGGTGTGGACATGCTTTTCGGCTCAAGGACCTGGTCCATTTCATAAAATAGATGGAATAATGAACGGTGAGGGATATCGAGCCATACTACAAAACCAAATGCTATCCTATGCAGAGTGGAATATGTCACTTCGATGGGTGTTTCAACATGATAACGATCCGAAACACACATCGAAAGTGGCAAAAGAATGGCTAACAAACAATAGGATTCAAACTCTTGATTGGCCAGCACAATCACCTGATTTGAATCCTATTGAAAACCTTTTTGGCATCCTTAAAAGGAGAGTGGCAGGACATCGGTTTTCCAACAAAGAGGAGCTATTCAACAAGTTGAAAACTGAGTGGGAAAACCTTCCGGATGATTGTTTTTATTCATTAGTTGCCTCGAAGCCAAAACGGTGCAAAGATGTTATTAAAAACAAGAGCGGATACACAAAATATTGATTTTGTTGCCATTGTTTTGCGCAAGTGAATTCCGGCTCTGCTGTACATTTTTTTTCATATTTCTTTTAAACGCAAGTGTTGTTGTTGTAATGTATTGGTTTTATAGCTTAATAATACCTCTGTGAAAATAAATGGTAAGCTTTGTTTTAAATATTTTGTTTTTATGAAAATTATATATTTATAGTCTGGAGTACATTTTGTTGCTTTTGTTTTGCGCAACACTGTAAATGCTTCTCAAACTGTGACATTCGAAATCATCGTTAAACTGTAGATGTCGTTGAGTGAATCTAAAAACAGAATTCGTGTAAGCTCACTGAATTTGGGTCGCTCTCCCATATGTCAATCATGGAATACAAGGAATTTGTTATTTTTTAAACAATATCCTAAATTTTCTTTCATAGTTCTAATTTAAAGCATTAAATATCAATGCATATCCTAAACAGAAATGAATTGGTTGTAGTCTAATTCTAAGTAGTTCGGTTACAAAAATTGAACAGTTTATTTCAATTACGCTTTCAATATTACCATTTGAAAGGTCTCAGTCTAACCAATATTAAAGCCAAGCTAGATTCTGCTCTGGGGGAGTCTGCTCCTTCGTTTACGACTGCAGAATATTGGGTAGCAGAGTATAAACGAAGTCGTACGAGCTGCCAAAACAAGCACCGTAGTGGTCGACCAATTGAGGTGTCCACGCCAGACATGATTAAGAAAATCGACAAAATGGTGTTGGTTCATCGTCGGCTGAAGGTGCGTAAGCTAGCTGAAATGGTAGGCATTTTAAAAGTGTTATACATTGTATTCGTATATTGACCGAGGATTTGAATATGGAAAAGCTGGGCCGTGCTTGCTTTTAATAAAGCAAAAGCAGCGTCGTGGAGATGTTCCAGTAGAGTGTTTGGCGATGTTTTATCACAATAAAGTCGAATGTTTTTTTTTGGTTATAAACCATGGATGAGACATGGGTCCACCATTTCACACCTGAGACAAAGTAACAGTCAAAGCAGTGGACTGGAACGATAGAATCGTGTATAAAGAAGGCAAAGACGGCTCCATCTCCAATGTCATGACATCCGTTTTCTTGATACGCACATGCGATTATCTTTAATGATTATCTGCAGAAGGAAAACTCATCAACGACGAATATTATGCTTATTTATTGCAGCGTTTAGGTGATAAAATTATGAAAAAAGGCCGCAGTTGGCGAAAAAAGTGTTGTTTCATCAAGACAACGCTCCAGTTCACACATCCACTACTGCGATGGCCACAATTAATTAATTAAAGTTACAATTGCTTCATCACGCACCCTATTCGCTAGATTTAGCTCTCTCAGACTGTTTTCTATTTCAAAATTTGAAAAAATGGCTCGGTGGTAAAAGATTTGCCAACAATGAAAAGGTGGAGTTTGCGATTGATGGCTATTTTAAGGAGTTTGACAGTTCTTACTATAAACAGGGTATAGAAGCTATTGAATATCGCTAGAAAAAAAAACTAAAAGGAAATTATGTTGAAAAATAAAGAACATTTTCCCCAACCTTTTTGTATCTTCTTTGTTAGGTCGACTAGTTTTGGGACCGGCATCGTAACAACAGAAAGATTCATCTTGTTAAATAGTACCATAGTATGGCATAGCGGATTTTAAACGATTTGCGATAAATCTCAGATTTTGAAACACGTGGCACTTTAGCGATATGTGTGCAAAATCTAGATAAAAGAAATAGGGATTGTGCAAACGAAACGATCATTCAGTTCCAGATTTGCAACGTAAATGAACATCCCCCGACCACCGTAACACCATCGCCATCAACATTACTGCCTCATCGAATGTCTTTGTGAAATAGTTGGACCATATCCAATTAACATTGAATATTATGTCAAATGGCATGGAAAAAATAGCTTACAACAACCCACTCACACTGGCAGCACAACACTGACAAACGTAAGATAAAAATGTGTTACCAGCATTTTATTTCTTGCGATGGGTGAATTGTGAAAGAAACCGCATCTTCATTTTGATGATTTATGATTTTCAAAGAGTGGAACACGAATGAGCGTCCATAGACTGGTGGGGTTATGATATGAATACTACAGCACACCATCAGCACCGCCACTTCTACGATGTGATTCGGGTCCATCTAAATGAGTTATATGAACGGTGGAGGGGGATCTGACACATCAACACACAACATCCATTGCCAGCCAGTGCAGAAACTGGATCATCTTAGTTGGAACAGAGGAATATAATGGTAATGATGATGATAATGATGGCGCTGGCAAAGAAGACACAATAATGCTTGGGAATCCGTAGTAAGCGAAATAAATAAAGTAGCAAATAATTAATTAATAGATTCATCGCCAGAAATTAATGAGCATAAAGCAACAACAAGATTTTACTATAAACAGATACTATATCTCAATCTTTATTCCCCGTTCCACCACTCTGGGTGTGTGTGACTTTTTCGCTTTTATCGTATAATTTTTTTCTCTTTTTGTTTTAACGACACCAAATATGAACGTACAGAAGAGACAGAAGGCGAAAAAAAAACTTCAACACAAAGCGCATCTTAACGAAGTCATTAGGTCAAGTTTTTAAGGCCAACTAGGTCACTTTGCTTTTGATACCAAATCCAAACAAACACCAGCACCACCAACAGCTACACCAGCGCCATTACCAACGCCAATAGCTCAAAGCACGTAGAGCAGAAAAGAGAAAGACAGAAAGAAAAAACGCATACACACACGCAAAATATTTTGTGGAAAATATAGGCGAAAGAACCACACATACAACGTTCACACTAAACTCATGGGTTTAATGAAAGCACGTCATCGTCATCAACAACATCACTAGCGCCATCAGTGTGTCATTGTGTTACATTCAAACGCAGTCACCCATTCGCACACTTGCCCACTCACACTCACGTGAGCGCACCCAAATATCACAGATTGGGAGCACCAACCCTATCAACACACCAGCGCTCACTACACACTTATTTGTGTTCCTACAATTCTTTATGTGGCAGCCCTGAAAATTACGTTTGTCTCTTTATATAATGTGAGAGCTTTAACAACACCGCAAACTCACATTGAGTATCTATCAACGGTGTTGCCACATATTACAAGAGACCATAGAAGGTGTAACCTCCTAAATAGGTCATCATCGTATTAGGAAAGTGGAACATGCGTTTAACCCTTTACAGAAGATGATCAACGGGTTTCATTAGCGCCAATAACGTTTTTTTCAAGTATTTACTTTGTGGATCATTTCCTTTCTAAAATATGTTGTCATCCAACTCTGTCATATGATACCAACCACTAGGTTATTGATCTTTGCATTTGCATCTTTCCATCTTTCACTTTTTTATATTGTTATAACCAATATCAAGCTGTTTTATCTTCGCTACTTCTGCCTTCGCCGTAGCAGGAAAATGACAACCAAAGAGATATAATTATGCAGTGGAATGACTAAGATACGATAATGTTGGACATGGCCTTAACCCAGATGGGTAATGATCATGTTTGAAATTAATTTTATAACCTAAATGACTTCGTTGGCCTATAAGAAACAGGAAAAGAGAATAATGATGAATATTAAATTAAGTTGTTGGATGATTTTACCGAATTGTTTTGTTGGAAAAAGGCGTTTATTACACCAAAAGAATGTCGCCGGCCGGCTTTACAATAAAATCACCGTCATATCAAAAGTGCTATGACTTGGGATTTGAAGTTTTTAAGTGGAGTATATTCGTTATTATTATTGCACTTATCCTGATACATATTTACGTCACATTCCCATTCCAAAAATCGATGTAGTTTACATGTTATAACAGTTTTTCAGAACAGCGATTTTGATAATTCTGTTATTACTTAATCGTTATTATTGTTATTGATTTCTTATTATTGTTTATATCCTTAAGCCACATATTATCGCCTCAGCACAATTTCAAAATTCCACATATTTCGAAAGTTATAAAAGTTTTCTAAAAACGCTTATGTCGTATTTCCTTGCAAGCACAGGATTATAAGCTATAATGTATACGCAGTTGCCACTCAGAAAGCCAAAATGTGTACATGGACTTGTAACTGAGAAGGGTCTTTGGCACCTTGCTCCGCGACTTAACCCTTTCAGCGACCGAATAGACACAATCCACATTAAGTCGACATTTTTTTGAACATACAGATTTGTGCGCTCAACCGAGGAGCGTAAACGGAACCAGATTCCAGTCCAAAGATATCCACAAAGCAACTTAATTTTGTTCTGGCCATAATACGGAAAAACGGATTAATCACATGGTAATAGGGAGAAAACCGAAACAAGTAATGGATTTGATTGTATTCCGGTGTCAACATGAAGTCGGATCACTATCTGATTGCCATTAAGGGAAGCTCGAAATTTGGCAGGATGGAAAACATACGTAACTAAGCACACAAAAAGATACATATCCCCTTAATACTCGCAGCTTACTTCACATAACACAAAATATTGTGCATTTGACAGCAATTGCCGCATACATATAGGTATATTAAAAAACTGATCAGATAAACCCAAAATTGTCCCGCATCGCGTCGGAAGAAATGGATAGTGCATACATGGCAATGCTGCAGCCAATTGTAACGCGTGAAAATGCAAACATAGGAAGAGACTGTTGAAGAGAGATTGGATGGTTAAGAATATTAGATGGCACAGTGATAAAGGTAAAGCCTGAAATTTCCACCAAACAGTTAATAGAAAAGATTGAAGTAAGAGTCTCTTCTTTAGTAAGAACAATTTTTCATCATTGTCATTGAGATATACGCAGAGGGTGTTACAAATATGAAGAAAATAATTTTACAAGTGCAGCATAAATGAAGAAATCATGTCAATTACCGACAATGGCATAAGCTGATATTTGCATTGCCAAAATAAGATCAGAATAGCATTATCACGACTTAAAAAGAACAAAGCCGTACGCCCCTATATAATGACGCATAAGCTCTGACATGATTTGGATAAACGACAGCATGCTCAAAGACTGTAATCGAACAGTATTATCTTCTCGCGGAGTCATAATTTTACCCATCACACCGCTAAGTATTGCCAAGTGTGTATGTGAAGAGCTAAAGCCTGTCCTATCCGAACTGAATGGACTCTGCCAGTGCGGCTTCAGATGTGGTAAATCGGCAATCTGCCAGGCATTCACAATATAAAACAAAACCAGAAGAAGATGCAAAAAAATAGATGAAAATTCTTCATATTTTTATCGACATACGGCAAAAATTATTTGAACCTTTCCGATTTTGCTGAATAATACTGGAAGACAGTGAAAACAGGTAAATATATTACTGAGCCTATTTGCACCAAACACGAAATCAAACAGTCGATGGTCTTTCCTGAGACTCTTACGAAGATGTTAGTGAGGGAAGCAATAGCCAATAGAATTGGCGTAAATTTTAAAAATGTTACGTGACGTAACGCCAAGAGGCGTTGCTTCAGCCTTCAGTAACTTTAAGAAGAATTTAGAAATAATGGGTTTGGTGGTAAACGAGTTTGATGACCTAGAGGTGCCATTGGGTCGTAAAGTGACACAGGAGAAACCTCAAAAGGATCCACTGCAGCAAATCAATCCAGAGGGGGTCATTTAAATGCCATATTATTCAATTTCCAAGCGTTACAACGATATAAGTTTCATCGAAATCATAGCTTTATGTAGGTTTTATTTAACTTTACTTTTGAAACCGAAAAATAGATAATAATATATATAAGACGCGAATTCTAACGGTTATACTGTAAAATCGGTTCTGAAAGTCTATGAGAGAAAAATTAGATGGACTTATCTTCGCAAACGGACAGTGGCGGAGTTTTATAAACCACGATATAAATATAATCAGGCGCAGCAAATACAGTGCTCTTGTCTTTGGCAATTAACTAAATGAGCAAAATGAGAAAGATCGGCCAAAAATCCATTTAAAAGTCCAAAAATTTTGAGACCTTCGTGGAACGAATTGATGTAGAAGAAGAATGTAGAAGAATGCGAATCTTGCAACACCAAGTGCGTTTCGAAATCAATATTTAATCTTCTAGGGAAGTAACTGATCACTCCCATTCGACCATTTTAAAAGACATCTCAAGCTCGAGCTTCGACTCGGAGGAAATTCGTGGACTTTCGATTTCCATTTACTTGATAATTGCAAGGTGGTGCAAATAAAATTTAGATTTACGTCACCAGTTTCAGTAATTAAAAACACAAATATTTAGCAGGCAAGAATGTAAGCAAATTAAATCAATGATCAGTGTTTCCAGCTCAGGACCTCCTGAATGATGGAGCCATTTTCTACCAAAATATGGCTTCATTGATTGTGATTTCCAAAGACCTTATCGGAGAGGTCCAGGACCAAAATGACAAAATACAGTAAGAGTTCATTTATGTAAGAGTTTAATTTACTATAAACCACAAAAATTCTATCAACACACAGATATTGCATGGATCCCTACTACAAATCATATAGGTTTATACAGGGTGGGCCATAAGGGTGTTGGCGGTTTAAATATTCAATTAAAAAAAAACTACGAAACATAAAAAAATATATTTGTATTTTTAAAAAGTAGAAGCATGGGAATTTTTAAGACTTAAAAATAATGTTGTCCAAATGGCTTCCCTCGGCTGCTTGACACTCTTGGAACCGAAGTCGCAAATTTTGGAAAACTCGTTGAAAAGTTGTTCTCGGTATTTTGTTACTTTCCTGAATAATGTTCCTCTTCAACTGCTCTAAATTGGTCGGATTATTCTCGTAAACTACCGCTTTGAGGTAGCCCCATAGAAAATAATCGCATGGAGAGAGATCGGGGCTACGTGGGGGCCATTCAATACCCCCCTTTTTGAAATGAGTTTTCCAGGAAAAACATTTTTCAGCAGCTCTATGGATACCCTAGCCGTATGACATGTGGCCCCATCCTGTTGAAACCACATCCTCGAGGTATTGCCTTGAAGTTCTTGCAAAGCTGGCACCAAAAAGTCTGCTAGCATGTTGCAATAATTGTTCGCTCTAACCGTCATCGCATGCCCTTTTTCGTCCTCAAAAAAGTATGGTCCAATAATACCGGTTGACGTTATCCCAGCCCACACGACACTGTTGAGCCGGTTGTTTCGAACATTCTGATCCATTTTCGTATCACATTGGCGCTTGAAACTTCACTTAAATCATGTAAACCGTGTTCATGCCGATACAAACGTCATGTAGTAATCACTGATTTATTGTTTTCGTAATACGCTCGTACACAAAATGCACGCTGCACTCCCGTGTACGGCTCCATGGCGACTAAATTTCCAGGAAGCGGCGCAGCGAACAACATATCCCCCCGCCACCCCGCGCCGCGCGTTACCGAGAAATTGAAGAATTAAATCGCCAACACTCATATGGCCCACCCTGTATATAGTCAAGTCAACAATTCTTACATCATTTGCAAAACATCCGTCACACAGCCTTATTGAATTGTTTGAAGAACTTTTTAAATAAAAAATGTCTTTATTTGCTGAAGATGAGAGTGATCTTCCATCACTATAATGCCCGGGACCACATTTGACCAGCATCATTGGACATATTCAACGAATTTCGCTACTAATTCCTACTGCATTCAGCTAATTCGATAAATTTGAAACTTGGGATTATTTCATATTTCCAAATCTAAAGAATATGTTGAGAAGAATGATATTTGCCGGCACATAAGCTAAACGAAAGGCTTATTTTAAACAAGTGATCAAATTGAATAAAATTATAGGTTATGTTGAAAATCAAAAACGCATCAATCACCATTATATCTGCACTTAAAAGGAAACACGACTTAAGTGAATTTAAGGCAAAGTTGGGTTTATTCGTTATTATTATTATTATACTTATTTTGATGTAAATTTACGTCCAACCTTCGCTCCAAAATTCGATGTATTAATTCATAAGTTACAACAATTTTTGAAAACAGCGATTTTTCAAAAATAACGTAATATATCTCACTGTTTTGTATTTCAAAAGTTATAATAATTTCAGATAATAGCGGTTGTTTGAACCCATGGTGTACAATTGATAGTGAGTCAGCAAAATCTCTCCGCATGCCACAGCTTACTTGATTCTAGTTGAATACTTAATTCTAGTTAAATTTAACACGAGTTATATTTGATAGTGTAAATTGTATAATGGACCTTTGCGCAGTGAAAACATTTATTACATAAAACTGTGTTCCTCGAAAAATTGTGTCTTTATTGGAGTAACAATAAGACTTTTATATAGCGGAATATGAAAACAAACCTAAGCATCAGATTCTACGTGAGATACTAGAACTTCTTGCACGTGAGAACCCTTGTTTGGTTTAAAAAATGTTCTCAATGCTCCCCTTTTAAAATTCTCATTTTCCATCCCTGTTTATGTTCATTAAAGAGCAGGGCAATGGTTCATGATGTGACTAATTGTCATTGGGTGAAGACCATCCTACGCCGACTGTGGATAGGCTTAAAGTTAGCAAGGGCACGGTTTGTCAAGCGTTCCACCATAGTTAGTTAAAACCGAATATAAAATACCCCACACCATCGGGTTCGAAGCAGTATCACATTAAGACATAAATGGATGGAGAAATTTCGGTAACACCAAGCCTACTGGCTCATTTAAGGTGAACGAGTATGTGCTCAAAAGAAAACATTATTTAAGTGGAGTTAGGACAAAATTGTGTTTATTCCTGTTTTTTTTTCTTATTTAAAAACGTATTCGCGTCCCATCTCCAGTCGAAAAATCTATGTAATTCACAAATTATAGACATTTTTGGCAAAATTACGTAATATCTCTAAAAATTGATATGAACAAATAAGTATGGTTTTAAAATTCTGCATATTTCAAGTGCTTTAGCAAAAGTTTTCATAACAGCGATTTTTTGAATAATACAAAAAAATCTCATAACAAAAAAATGGCATTTAAGTCGTTTTCTTTATAAGCACAGTTATTATCAAACATATTATGACGTAAAAACATACGTTGTTTCGATTTCAGTTTTGGAAACCAATTCAAAAAAAGCTGGTATTGACGCTAAATTTGTTCACGAGAAAAGAACGTCTCATAAAAAGAACACAGTACCTAGCATTAAAGCCAAATGCTAACTATCCCCGTTAAAGTTTCGTCCATCGCAGACCATACAAATATGGCAACTTTTTAACATAAACTTTCATGCATATGTGGGATCTACCCCCAACACCTATTACACCTTTCCATTTGTGTGTGTTTTTTTGCTTTGGCACTAAAAATAGGGTTCACTTGTGTAACATACACACATACTCGTACTTGCAAAATAGTCCTAATTTACTTACAAACATATGCTCACAAACACCTACTCTGCACAGATGTTAGGGGTATGTGTGTGTGAGCGCACATGAAGCAACCTCCGTCTCAACACCCAACAGTTATGCCAAGTGTAGAAGTGGGACAATAGATTCTTAGATGACTCGTTCGCTACTTGTATTAGAAGTAGAAAATGTTGAAAAGCCAAATCTAAAAAAAATAAACAGAAACTAACAAGATGTTTAAAAATAAAAAGTTGGTATTTTACAACAAATCTATATTTCAAAGTTGACTGCGGTTTCCGCTGTAACTCTTGGACGGTGGGACCTCAAAGCAGTCCCACCACGAACGAATCATGTAAACCTCTATTCCTATTTATGTTCACATGATTCGTACTTTTCCACTAAGATGGAAATCGTGAAACTAAACGTGATATGGGAATTTATAGAATAGTTTCTAGATAGAAACTCTGATTGTGAATTCTATTTTGGGTTTAGGGTTTCATTTGCTGTTTGTTTGTTCTTGCTTTATTGCAAATGCATTAGAACTGAATCAGAGTTGTGTTGGATGCCACACTGGTTTTATTTTTAGTCGACTTGTAATTAATTTTTTTCTTTGAAGTGTGTAATTTGGATTGCAACAAGTTTTTTTATGATTAGAAAATTGTACTTGAAATTCCGTCAAGAATTTGATGAGGACCGCTGGATAAACATATAACAATTGGTTAGGTATAAGTTTTGATAATTTCACGATTTAAAGCAAACGAAATTTTCGATTGCTCAATTTAAGTAAGAAAACATTCAGAGATCGATTGCCTTAAACACACTAATGTGACTGGAAAGTAAGACTAGTTTTCAATTTAATGCGACAAACAAATAAACAAATTCCCCCGCAAACCATGTGCGGGATATGGGAGAGCTATGAGTGAGCTTACTTACACCCATTCTATGTTTACGCTCTCTCCCCTACCAATAGTTTAACGACGATTCCGAACTTCTCAGTTTAAGAAACATTTACTAGACTTGTCGATTACTCGGCTACTGAAAATGTTCGTCAGACATATCGAGCGGACCATGGTTCAAATAATGACAGATGGCCACAGGGGGAATTAAATCAGCGAAGGTGCGAACAATAATTGCTTATATTAGACCTCGTGCAACGGTCGGCGACAGACTTCTGTGCTAAAGTTCACATCATAAATGTTATTAGTGCTTAAGCTTCGCTTGCCTTTATGCGATATAAAAACAATGTCAAACCTTGATTAGTATCCAAAATACTAATTTTTTTCACGTTATAAATCAAATTATTACGAGCTACGATGCTTGGAACAATGCTAGTGATCCAGAAGCAACCGACAAATCGTGATAGGCCGCTCAAAACTCAAAGTTATGTTGTTTCTTTGATTATCGTGAAATCTGCCGCTGTGTCAAGCTGTCAATAAGGGAAACAACAGGAGGCCGAATGTACATATATGCAAATTGCTCCCACGATAATGAGCTGTTTCAAGTGCTTTGGTGGTCAGCGAGTTTTCCCCCCAACCGCTTTTGAATGCACTGTACCACTCACATGCCAATGTTTTTGATAAAATCGATTTACCGTAAATTTTTTCCAAACATTTTAATCCAACAGCGATTCGACACACCAAGTTCCATTCGCAAGACAAGATTTGATATAAATTCTTTTTTCGATATTTTTATTAATTGTACAAAAATTGAAATTTACTGACAAAATCGGGCGCCGTAAACAAAATAAGTTGCAGATCGCGATCAAACTCTGTTTCAATGTACAAGCGGAAAATGGGAGCTTCGTGGGAAAAATAACTTTTACAAATCATTTAAGTAGGGTGTTTCTGGTACTTTTTTGATCGAATATATGTACATGAAGAAACAGGGATAAACCAGCTCAAGATAATAGTAAATTTACTATTTACTCCATTCATCTGCGTGAGAGGCTGTAACCATCCGTCAACAAACGTTTTAACTGTGTCTATCGATCTGATGGTCTCCAAAGAATAATAACGAATTGAGGTTTAAATTCAGCATCATATGCATTATAGTTGTGTTTACTAATTACACTTAGAAGAACAGCCTAGGTAGAATTAGAACAAAATCCAGTTTAATCGATGTTATTACTGTTCCCATTCCCGTTCTAAAACTCGATGTATTTCACAAGTTATAACAATTTCCCAAAACCACGATTTTCAATAAAGTACAGGGTGTCCGTCGGGAAGGTATGCTACTATGTTTTGCCGCCATTTTGCTAAACATTAGTCTTGACAGTTCATATTTGGCCGTCGTGAAGTAGAGAGGTGTCATATTTATTATGGAAAAATATTCGATAAACCAACGTGTTTTAATCGTTAAAACATTTTATCAAAATCAATCATCGATTACTGTGACGATGAGAAAGTAAAGTGAAATTTTTGGGAGAAACAACGTGCCAACAAAACGCTCCATTTATCGTATAGTGAATGATTTCGAAGAAAGAGGGACTGTAGCTGATAGGGCTAAGTATGGGCCACAACGTACTGCAAGATCGGCTGAAAACATTACTGCTGTTCTTGAGCAGCAGTGTTCAAAACAAATCAACCTCAATTCGACGATGTGCTCAAGAGCTTGGTCTTCAAAGAACAACTTTGGCCACAATTTTGCACAAGAATTTGCATTTGTTTCCATTTAAGATTCAGCTGACACAAAAGCTTTTTCCACAAGACCATTTGCGCCACCGTACATATGCCAATAAGATGCTACAGCTCGCCCATGACAACCCCGATTTTCATGAAAAAATCTGGGCTATGGGAAACCCTTAAATAATTCATCAGTCACTGAAAACTTTTTAACGCCGCAACTGCGTGTTTTAGGCTTAATTAACATGTGGTATCAACAAGACGGTGCCACATCGCATACAGCCAGGATTACAATATTGATTGGCTTCCACGGTCGCCTGATTTGACAGCTCCGGACTTCTTCTTATAGGGATATCTGAAAAGCAAGGTTTATGCAAACAAACCAGAAACGCTTGAGCAACTCAAACAAAATATTCGTGACGAAATTAATGAAATACCGCGTTAAATCTGTGAGAATGAGCATTATGTATTCCATACATAATTGCCGACATTAAATAAAACATTTATCAATATAAGATCCAATCTCTTTCATTTAATCAAAAATTATAAACAAACAAAGTAGTATACTTTTCCGACGGACACCCTGTACGTAATATCTCCAGTTATTGATAATAGTAAGAATACATTTTTTGTTTTTATTATTGTTTATGTCCTTAAGTAACAAAATTACGCATTCTTCGAAAGTTAACGCTTAACATCTCAAAACGGAGAATTTGAAGTTGAGTATAAATAATTATAAATATAAATATTCATAAACATCGAATATTATAATAGAAAATTGGAGAACATTCGGAAAATTCTATAACGCTAAAACTATGGTATTTTTGTCTTATTATTTTCGTTTGAATGGTTGCAAATGAAAGCGCTGTCCCATGAATAAGGGCGTAGACCATAATGTCCAAGCTCTTGACAAAACATATCTCTATACCTTTCTGCGATAGAAGATGGAGGAAAAGATGGTGAAATCTATAACAGTTGCAATGCAGAATTGCACGGCTTCGAACACAGATTGAATCCTATACTCCTATACTGAACTTTTAAATCATGCACGAAAATAAATATGATGAGGGACCATGGGACCATCGTTCTGACACAAAACATTGCTCTGAGCACAAAATTAACCTAATTTTCTAAAAGATTTAAAGGCTGGTACTGTGCCAACTTTTCGTGGCAAAACTGCAACAAAAAAAGGTTTTCATGAAATTTTAAACTAGATTTTATTACTACATATTTTATTAAGTGATAACGGCAACATTTTCCTTTGTCGGTTTTCAACACTGAAATTACAACAACTTATATTTTTTTAAACTTATGAAACGAAATAGTAATAAAAATATAACATAATAATAACAGCATTTTACACATGTTGTTCCTACTTCAGTGATGGAAACAAATAAAAAAAATTTCAGTGACTCGAAATTTTTCACGAGCAAACATTGTCTCTTGGAATGTGTTCCTCGTGACATTTAAAAGACAAACTCCTCCCACAGCGGAATACGGCTTGGTTAGTATAATCAATAAAACAGAATTTTAAAACAAACGTAATCGCTTGGTAATCTGGACGAATTTCCTTGAAAGACAGAATATGCAGGAATGCAAACTTGTAGCTTTAAAGAAATGAGTGCAATCCATGGAGATATCATAAGCTCTGAGTACATTCTGATTGTAGATAAGATTGCATACATAGGTAGCTTATTTTCAAATGTAAAGAAACTTAGATATCGCAGACTATCCCAACAAAGTTTCTGAATTTGTACCGCACAACGTACCTGATCCCGACGCTCCTGTCAAACAGTGGGATCATAATGCGCTTTCGATGCCGTCTGCACTTGACAATGAAAATCCTCTTTCAGATACGAAGGATGATGAAAGTCGGTTTTTGTACGTGGCAACTCCGTCGACGGTCGTATCGCGTGTTGCGGAACAACGTTGAGAGACATGAAGACTCGCATAAAGATTGTGAGAGATCTTACGGAGGCATTTTACACCAAAAGAGGCCTTATCGAGTGATCTCTTTCCACAATACTTAAGGAGACGATAGTGAGGAAAACTGCAAAAAACAAGACTGATACCATTTTTAAAACGTTTCAATTATGGCGCCTCCACAGCACATTTACTCTATTCTTACAGCGCTAGCGGTAATGTCACCACCTAACGTTTATACCGAGAAAGATGCTTTTTTTATACCCGTTTAAAGTTTGAGAACAGGTTAAATTATATAAGCTGTTATCACTCACCCACCTGATGTAGGCGTGATTGGATGAAAACTTTGAAGAGAACGGAGACGCCTAAGCTTTTGGGATACTGCGTGATCATTGGCAGCTGCAACTTTGACACAGCGGATGGTTTTATCCACTCAAGCCACACCGTTTAGTTTATGGCATACAGAGGTACGTGCTCCAAATCTTACCAATTTCACGCTGCTGTAACAACCAAGCGACTAATGACAGTGCGATCATTTTTTAGTAGACGTCAGCAGTAATGTTGTTTACAAGCCGACTGAAGCATATCGTTTTACGTCCCGGTAAAAAAAGGAAAGTTCAATTGGCGAAAAACGTCAATGTGTCTGCTTGTAGCAAAATGAGCTGCTATTGAAGAATCTACGAAATACAAAATGTCGAAGATTTAACACCTGCGAAAAAAACAGTTCGATTAGCCAGAACGAAAAGCTGGCGATCTTGAAAATGTGGTCTTTCTGATGGATGGTTCAGCAACATATAAACAAACAAAACGATCCTATGTGGTCAATACTAGTTCTCATAGAACAGGGCGTAAACTTGAATCAACAAATCTGCCGTGAAAAAAAAATTTGAATTCGAGCGTTTCAACAAGACTCGGCACCATCCCGCGTTTTTTACAAGAAATAGTTTCCAGCTATATTTCTTCACGACATACAGCCTCCATATCCTCCGGTCTTATTAAACCCATTAGATTTTTTCATTTGGCCCATTCTGGAGCCCAAAGTATTAAAAAGAAATTTGAGAGAATCAACGCTTTAAAGATCAGGCCGCGTTCGTGAAGCGTGTGAAGCATTCCCAAGCAGAATCGATGCTATTATCCGCACTAAAAGTGGCTACAATAAACAATAACATCAATTTCTTTAAATTTTAATCGGTATTATGATATATTAAAAATTTTAAACACAAAAAAAAAATTAGATCGACACAATTACAGGATATTTAATGGGTAACACTTCGAGTGCTGACTCCTGCATAAGTCAACCTGGAAATTAGAACTATTGATTGGAAACAAACGTTATTGCGAACCACGCGATTGGATGACAAACTTCTACTTTTCCTATTACTTCTACTTGTTCTACTCTAACACGTAGAATTCTGAGCACAGACGCAGAAGAATATATTACTCTTAGAAGCATTAAAAAATACTCTGCAAAATATGTAAATCCACCATGGCATAAAGGAGCCATACTTCAATATAAATATATTCAAACACATCAAAATACAGCGGTTACTTTATCTTGGTCAATGATCCCGATGGTTGTACTGAAGACGACAAACAAATTATATTGGAAATCATAGGTTCTTGAAGCCCTCTCCGATTTTGGCACATCAATTGGAAAATGACATCAGAAAACCGAAACACTTGCAATTCGTTCGTCAAAGCAACCTATGATTGATTTGGTTTAATCGCTATCTAAATAATGCAATGCATACTTCCACCATCTCTAACGAATATTTTCTACTTCGTAAAAACTTGTTGTGTACTATAGAACAGGAAAGGACATTTACAGGATTCCATTAACAAGTTGAGATTATAGGATTAACTTCCTTAGCATTTCTAAGTGTGGAAGAAGTGCAACTAATCTGTTATCCAAATACAGATATCTTTTTCAGTTATATGTTATTATGAGGTTTGGTCTTCATCTCAGCGACTATGTTAACAAACAGAATTATCAGACGAATATTCAATAATTATTTAACATAAGCGGCTCAAAATGCAACAGGGTTGTAATCAAGTTAGGATCCGCAAGCTATTAGGTAATACCGGGTCACCTGTACATACCGTCCCCTTGTGAAAACCGCCAACCCTTAAAATCCCTTTAATCGTTATGACGACCCGACAAAGGATCCTCACAATAACATTAAGTGTTACCTCCATCAACTAAATATAACCTGCTTCAATGAGTCTTGTGCCACATTTTATCATTTACATTATGGATGGATGAAATGTTCAACTAATCATGCGTCATGTTCCCATTTTGTATCACGCACACATGCACATAAACACCTTTAATATGAATGCTCGTAAAAACAGAAGAAAAAGAAGCTATCACTGCACGTATGTGTGTGTGTGTGTGCGGTGTAGAAAGAAGACGCTGACTGGGGGGGGGGCAGCACAAAATTGCATGAAATTCATCCTTAAAAATTTCAACACACTTTTTATTTAGGTAACAATGTTAAGCGGTCATTTCACCATGACCCGTTTTTGGGGAGAAGGGGGGCAAACGGCATGACTACGATCGAAAAAGAGAAAAGGAAGAAGCCGAACAACAACAACACGCACGCACACACACATATATATATATATATATATATATATACATTAATGTAATTGCCAAACAGCAGACGTGAGCAATAATAACAACAACAACAACATAAAGAACTAATTTTACAATGTTATAAAAAGAAAAAATGAAACACCAGCAGCTAACTAAAACCTACGAAATGGGAAAAGCCAAACAGATTACTTGGCCAACACCGACACGCAGAGAGCTAACACATCTAAACATCCCACAATCCGACTAAATATAACAGAAAACCAATGAGCATCAACAACAACAACAACAGCCGATATGGCAGCAACCTGAATCCGCGAAAATAACATCAAGTCTACCAATGTGCACCAGCGCTGATTGTAATGATGACGATAATAATGATGATGTTGATGTTGCTCCCCCAACCCCAATACTCATCATCCTCGTGCAACATAATAAGGCACAACGAGAAAGCAGCAGCCGACTACAGCATAATATAGACGTTGCGCGATACGGCAACCATACATGTACATGGGACAATGTGCACGCAATGGCAGGGATAGCAAATGTGGCGGACGATAACTTGCGAATTGAGGCATTTTAGTACCCAGTATTAAAAACAGACATAAATTCTGCAAGAAAAGTACTGAGAACTCATAATTTAAACAGCCCGTTTAAAGATTTTGTCAAAATTATTTTTGTCACTAACGCGCGGCTCGGGGTTTAAGCGCAATCTGTCAGGTAGTTTGCTAACAGTACTCGGTTTTCTCAGTTCGGTGGATAAAAACATTGAACAATGAATTTGTCTCAAATTTTGTATTGTAAATGGAATGTCGTGAATCGACTGAAAATTAAATAATTTAACATATGAAACAAACTTTAAAATGTGCATACATATATGGAAAAGGGACAATGATCCGCTTTTTAGATATAGACGATCAGGTGCTCGTAAAATTAATTTAATTTTAGTTCCAAGTAAGTGCTTGTAACCACTTGACTTTTGCATAGCACACATTTTTTGCATCGCTAAAATCCATAAATTGCAAAAATACACATGTATCATTACCTTGATAGTGGAACCTGTGATAGTACTTGTATCTACCACTAGTTGTCAAAGCATATTAAAAAATCGCCAAACAAAAACAAGAAATGTTTGGTATTCTGGAGGACATGTAGAAAGTGTAATCCGTCATACGGTGTAAAGAAATACACAAAACATCTCCTAATAGAAAAGATTACTAAAATGCCAAAATCTAAACATCTCAAAAACGAATGTCTCATTGCTAAATTGATTTAATTTAGACTCTAAAAGAGTGCCTTTAATCTCATGACTTTAACGTAGCAAAACTCCTTTGATTTAAATTAAAATCAAAAGACTGCTAAAATATGAATAAATCACTATTTAGAAAACCGAGTCGCATAAATATCCTACTTTTGCTTTCAAAAGGGGTGAAGATGCGATGAAAGATTCCTAACTCAATCGCGTTAAGATCACTGAAGACATGGTAAAATGATTCAATTCCGATCCCACATTCGTAAAGCGCACTGTACCTCGTTTGCTTATGAGTTGAGTCGAAATGGAACCTTTCAATTGAGTATAAACTAAAAAAACGCCAAATTTAAAAATCAAGATAAGGTTGCAGTTTTCTTTGATTAATAAAGAATATTATCTGACCACTATCCGACGTTTGAGAAAGCAAATTCGTAGAATAACACTAGTTTTTGTTAAAAAAAAAAAAACTCATTATCATGCCGTGATAATACACCCATTTCCTAATACAGAAATTCCCAGGCATAAAGCTCAACAACTGATATGATAACTTCAGCTAACTTTTTTTCCTATTTGGAAAGTTCTAATTATAACTTCGAGATAAGAATAAATTTAAAGTAAGTTAAGGCCGAGTTCAATCTACCCAAATATAGCAATTAGATCTTGGTATCGAGATCGCATGATCCCGGGTTCAATTTCCGATAAAGCCACCTATCATTATCTAAGAGGCGGTCACGTCTACGTGTCTAAAGAACACTTCGAATAATCGACAAGTATAATAAAAGTAAATGAAAGGGAATTTGTTTTAATTAGAGTATAGAAGACACTGCAGAAGCGAAGAAAATTGACATTGGTCAAATTTATCGGATAAGGTGACCTCTACATGAAGGTTCTTATCGGAGGGGATTCACTTCTAGGCAAGTTGGTGTCATATTACGTTTCACTGATACCACGACGACAGATGTTAATCAACCAAGAAACGAGTGGGCAATGCTATACAAAATTCCTTTTTGTAGGACTATTAAATTATGAGGGCAGTCTAAAACACATTTTTTTTAATATCGCAGAAAAGTAATTTTCATAAACGTGCAAATTTTCTTCAAAAATTTTACGTTTTCAGAGGATTGTACTATCATTTTATGCAAAGTTAAATGCCGACATATTATAAATGGTTAGCACAATTACTGCACAATAGGTGGCGCCAGCCACTTTGTATCGATTTTAGGGGTATCAGCTATGGGGATCTTAGAAATTTATTAATTACTTTATATTATACTATTTTTTGTTACCTGTTTTTATGAGATTTTACCCAAATAAATTACACACATTCATGATCACTTATAGAACCTGTAATTGAACCAAACCTTTTTTACTAATTTAATGGCACGTTTAGAGTGATTTAAGTTTGAAGATTATAAGAATGGTATCGGCCTTTCTGCTAATGTATTTGATTAAAACGGTCTTACGAGCATTTCTAAATGTTCGTCTTCGCTTCGCAAGTTGGTTTTTGTAAACAAATTCTGAACCGCTTTTAGTTTCCGGTTAATAACATAAATACATTTAATAAAATCGGTCTTATGAACAGTTTTCAATAGTAATCTTTGCTTGACTGGGTAGGTGGCTTACATAAACAAGTTGCAGACGTTTTTAAAATCAATGTTCGATCATAAAATTCAAATTTCACGCTCAACATAATCGTCCCAAGCAGATATGCACACTACAATTAATAAATTATGCACAATTAGATAGACGCCGTTGGGTCCAATCATAACTAAGACTTCGTACTATGCAAAATGAAATATATGCAAGAATTGCAACCGAAGACATATCGTTTGTGTCGTAAGTTCAGTGAATATATCCTTTGGTTTGTTTGGAGTCGGCCCACTTGTTTACCGTCAAATATTGATATTTGTTAAGGCTCACGTTCTTCTCAGCAATGCATCATGTCATCGGAAGTGGACCTGCGAACCTGTGGCCTCCAAGTCCAAAATGTTGCACGTTGTTCGGTAATATTCGTTATATAGGCTGTCTTTCCATAATTATATATAAAAAAATGCTGAAAAACCCCGAAAGTCAACCAGAAAGTATTTAAAAAAAGTTTTAAAATTGTTTTCGATAATCGAAAAGTGAAATGAAGGTAGACGATATCCCAAATCAATAAAAACAAAAAATGTTTTCCCAATGTCTAATACGTTTCCCTAATTGTGAAACTAAAACATCGACGTATTACTGACTTGGAACGCCCTTTGATAAAGTTGTGCATCTAAACCTTGATATGTGATTAGTATGCCATTCCTATATAATACAGTATAGCGTTTATAGTAACTAAGAAGAAGGGCTTTTTCAAATTGCATTAATTGAAGTTCGAGTTTCTGTACCACCCACCATTCACAATATTCGTAAAGTCTGGTCCCAATCGCCTGTTTGTAAGCCTTAAAAGGATGCTGCCGGGGAAAATTTTAATTAAATGACAAAGTCATTGAGGAAACTGACGCGTATTTTGGGAGTCTTGATGCAATCCTATAATATACAGGGTTATCAATTTAATGGTTTCAAAACCACCGGCCTGGCAAGGCTGTCAGCTGTTAAATACCTGTCATCTGAAGTGTTATTTATTTAGTGGAAGGTTTGCCATTTATGAATATGGATCGTTTAACACCCCAAAAACACGTAACAAAAGTTGAAGCTTACTACAAAAGTGGTGATCAAAACGTGCGAACATTTCATGCATCGGAGAGTAATTACGGTCGTTATAACTGACCTACTGTGAAAGGAATTGGCAAGATTACAAAGAAATTTAAAGAGAAGCGTTACAGATGTGATCAGACCTGTCATCATCGCAATGTACGCACTGCATAAAGTATCGTTTCTTTTAGTGAAAGTGTGGCGGATAATTTAGAGCGCTATGACCGTATGATAAGCGACTTTTTTGGCCTGCAATTGAAGATGATGAACTGGACGATATGTGCCACACAACTTGACCGGTTTTAGTTTTGTTTAATAAAAAGTTTCCAAAAAGCGTATTTACACGTTTTGGCGGCGTCAATTGGCCGCCAAGATCATGCGAATTGACGCCGTTAAATTGTTTTTGTGGGGCTACGTCAAAGGCCGTGTTTACGCGAATAATCCCCAAACGTTGGAGCATTTGAAAACCAACATTCGTCAAGTTATCGCCGAGATCCTCGAAAACTACCTCAAAAGGACGAACTGCTCCAACCAATCCAGAGGCGGTCATTTAAAAGACATTGTATTTCATACATGATGACAAGGTCAAAGCACTATATTGAAATAAATGTTTCATCGAAATCATAGCTTTATATGTCTTTTATTTAACTTTACTTTTGAAAAATGGATAACCCGTTGTCACCAAAGTGTTCGAGAAACATTGAACGAGTTGAATCGCTCTTGAAGGGGATTATCATGTTAATAAACATAGTCCAATTTCATATTGTTTTCTACCCTGGTGCATCAGCTCCCATAGTTGTAATACCGTTGCAAAGCAAAATCTGCAACAAATCTGTTGCTGTTGTCGAATTTATTGCACTAAAATTCGTATAACTCCCAAACCTGTTAAAGAACCATAGTGAGATCTCACAAGAATAATCTTGCGGAACTCACCAAAGTGTGTATGCAAATTTTGAAAAAGGCCTAAAATGTAATGCCTTCAAGAAATATATTATTGCAATAACCACGCTAAATTCCAAGTTCAACTTGGCAAGACCATAAAAAGCAGGAAATTTAAACACAATTTATGGATATCTACCCGATCTTTTCTCAGAAAATAAATAAGTAAGTAGTATTGCGCACCACTAGAGATGTAACAATATTAATTTTTTGTAGAAATAAAACTACCTAATTTTCAACAATTTCCTTTTGAAAAAAATCTAGGATATATTTTAGATTTTTTGTAAAAACGAACAATTCGTTCGTTCGTTCGTTTAATTTTCTTTCCGAATTGTATGTATATAATTTGGAATGTTGGGACCTTAATATCTGAAATAAATAATTTGGAATGTCGATAAAAAACTTGGAGCATATCTGTTCGAAATAAAATAACACAAAGCAAAAAAACTATGCTAGATGCAGAAGCAACAATGTAAACAATCAGTCAATCAGCTGTTTATTCAAAACAGATTTATTTATCCGAAGAGATTTATTGTTCACATTGCGAATGCCTGTTAAAATTGTCGGTAACATTGCGAATGTTCCTTAACGCACAATAGAATTCCATCAGAGGTCATTTATAAATTTGAAGTGCAATGATTCTTTCGCTTCATTCAAAAAAAAGTACCACAGTACCAATTGCCACATCCCCAGCGCAATGCAAAGGCGGACATCAAAGCCAAATAAATTATAAAATGACGACAAACAACATCGGCAACCAAAAGAAATTGAAACAGAAACGGAGAAACAGCAACAGCGAGAATGAGAACAACAACAAACCACTTTCCACAATATGACACACTTTGTCGCGTGTGTTGTGTTGTTCGTTGTGTGCTGTTACACAGCCTGCTTTCTTCGTTCGCTTTTCATGCTCTCCCAAACATAGAAAGTGGAACAGGAATTTCCCCCTCATTCTGACATATCAATGCCATGCCACACAATCAAAGCAAGGCAGAGTAGAGCAGAGCCGCGATACACATCATCAACCAACGCAATTACAACAGAGTCTGTCGGCAGCAGTAGCAGCAATTAACGTAAACTGAAACACAAGAACCCAAACAGGCCGAATGATAAACGAAGCGGATACACGAACGCACGCCAACGTTACGTTACGATGATTTCATGCGGTTGCAGATTTATGTTTTGGCCAGCTACTAGTCTTGTGATTGTTGTTGCTCTATCTGCTCTCTTGAATTGTGAAACAAACAGCAGCACTCGGGCCTCAATTTGCGCGCCAGCAAAATAAAATGTCTTAATGTCCGTCCCTGATCCCATCCATAAGTTTTGTCTATCAGTCAGCATTCTTGGCAGTTACATTGCCAATCAGTCGTTTAGTTTGCTGTCACCCAAGCAAGCAAGCAGACAGACAGTCAACCAGTGGCCCATACAACTATGCAATACAGGGGTAGAGTTGTTTCTATGTCAGCTGTGAATCCAACAGCTCTGTTGGCACATGCAGCAGCCGCTGCAACAATAACAGCGACAGCAACAACAAATCGAAATGAGAGCAAATTACTTAAGTCAGTGAGCGGCAATATATATTTTGCTTAATGCGACCGAACTTTAATGGCATTGTTTGCTAATATTCTATATTAATGTTAGTGGTGGAAATATTGTAGAAACACCTATAGCATCAATGAACAAACACATGGCCATTGTGTTTGTTGTAATCATATGTGGTGAAGAGACTGTGGGTGGGTGTGCGAGAGTGCGTGGTGAACAGAGCTTGCTTGAAGCGATAGTGAATGAGAACAGCATTGGTAGTTGTGTGATAATGTTGCCGCTGCGCTCTAAGAAGTGGTATTTATTTTAAGTCGAATAATCGAAAACTGATCCGAAGGTTCATATTGACTTCCATATACCGCTGGTTTTTTTTTTTTTTTAAATTTCGAGCCATTGGTGGCTTTTTCCAACCAATGGCACCAGTTTTTTTTTTTCAAATACACCAATAATGTATTTCGTTCAAAAATGCAAATCTAGCTATAATTGACATCGAAATCTTGCTAATGTTCAAAAGAAAATTGAAAAATTATCAAATATGGAATTATTTATAAATTTCCTATACCACATGTACAATTCATAAATGAATAGGAAAAACATAAAAACACAATTAAATCCTTGAGATTTTTCTGAAAACAAAATTAATTATATGGTACATTTTCAGATTTGAAATTATGTGGCCTATTTAGAACAGAAGTGTAAAGAATCAACTTTATATTGTTGAAATTTAAAATTGTACGGTAAATTTCGGAAAGAATATGTAAAATATTCTATATAAAATAGAAATTTCGCAAAATATGTCTGTAGAAAATTTAAATCACATGCTTTATTAAAAAAAAAAAAAAGTAAATAAACTTTAGATTCAAATTGGCCGTTCTTGTTACAAAAAAAAAAATTGGTGCCAAATTTCTAACCTTCTTCTGCATTGTGGCAGAAGGGGTGTGGTAAAATCGCTAAGTTCTTACCAAAAGATGGTCCGTATTAACGCACACTAGGACATAAAGTTATAATCAAACAATTGAGCGGCGGTCACCTCGATGTGTCTGACAAACATTTCGAGTAGTCGTCAATCGACAGGTATTGTAACTGCTTCTCAAACAGTGACGTTCGGAATCGTCCTCAAACTGTAGGTCCCTTTGAGTCTAAATGCGTGTAAGCTTACTGAATATGAGAAGCTCTCCCAAGTTTCATTCATGAGATGCAAGGGAATTTGTTTTTTCTCGTGGTTAATCGGTCGAATTTATATTGCCAATTTTTATTATACTCGTACATTACAGTATAATAAAATTTGGATTAATACAGCCTACTAATTGGGTTTTACATAGGGAAGAGCTGAAAATCGGAATATTTGTATAGGAGGTACAAGAATGGCCAGCTGGTAAATGCAGCCCATTTACAGTGCTTAGTTTGAATCTGACAAAATATTAGGCAGTATTAAGTTTTAACAAATTTCGTAAAGATTTAACATAATTATCATGTCTATCAGCCTCATAGACAGATGGAAATTACTCAATTGACTTAAAAAGTCATGAAACACAATTGGTCAAAAGATGCGTTCCTTCTGACCTTTATATTTTAGTAGGATCATATGGTATATGTGTTCATTTATCGGACAAAAGTGCAATGAAAATGAAAAAAAAAACTTAATTACTAAGAAGAAATAGTTTAACGTGAATCACCATTTAAATTTTAAGTGTAATTATCAATTATTGTATTCCTTTTTTTGCGAATGGTTTCGCTTTTTAAATTGAAAACATAAAAATTTGTGAGATCAGTCTATAAAAAATAAACTGACAATCACATGATAGTCCTGTTTCTGTTGACAGCTTACAGAATTAACCGCAAAAGCGGAAAAAGCTCGATCAGATCTTATCGATTGCCCGTCCGGTTTCTTGAGTAATTTATTGGTTTGTCGTCAAATATGTTAGCGTGACCAAAAGTGTTCTCTTCTCATACGAGTCCATATGGTCCATATGCCTAACTCGCCTTTCCTATAGCATATCTTGTAAAATTAATTTTTAAAATTTTTCAATAACCGCGCATTCATCACGCCTCTTAAAAAGTGTTCGAACTGGGATATTTCCCTCCAGTATCTGTAAATTTCGCAAATAATTGATTTTAATTAACATCTCAATTATGCAAAGCTTGGGAAAATATCGAAAAAGTTCCAGTTTTTCAATGATGATTTTTGTCCTCGGTTTTTATTCAACTAATTTTGACACTTGTGTAAGTTGCCGTACATAGGGTGGTGTAGGAAAAGTGCTTCATATTCATAGACAAGTTATGTTGGACAAAATTGGCCCAGTAAAAAAAAGAAAATAAGATTTTTGTAGAAGCAACACACAGTGTAATTATAAATATACACTGTAAAACATCAGGCTAACTTATATAATTTTACAGGGAACTGACCTAATTGTGGGCTTAGTTATTAAAAATACTGCAAAATAGGCATTCCCATCGGCAAAACAAGCTAATTCGTTAAATAAGGCATGATGAGAGTTCGTTTTTGATACGCCGACTTTGCTGGCTTTGAGTCATTGTACTGAATTACATTATAGATCTTTACATAATAGAACAGAGATGGGCGAAATCCGTCCATTGTGGAAACTTGCCCATGGAAAGACTGAACCAAGCTTTGTGTAGTAGTTGGTAGTTTCAATGACTTTTGATGGTGAGCCAATGAGTCATTCATGATGCTTTGACCGGTGTCGCAATGGAACAAATTAGTCCAGTAGAAAAAAAATATGAAAATATATAAAAAAATAATATAAGAACTAAATCCAGCTTTTGAAAAATTCAAAATCCTTCATTTATTTGCTAATTAGAACAATATAGGATATATTTGATAGACGACGATATATTTGATAAGAACGCTCTAGATGGGGGCGTGGTTATTCAGCAATATCAGAAAAATACTATTTTATTTATTTATTTATTTATTTATTATATAAATACTATTTTCCACAGGAAGAACAAGATAAGTCGATAAATATGTACGGGAAGGAGTCGTTATTGGCACGCCCACTTATCTGACGCTGCCACGATGAACGGTAATTTTTAGTAATGGGTATATAAACCTCGATACGGGCGAATGTTATGACGCCTGTTTAATTTTGCGCTTTCGGCATACATATTTTAGTGCTTTTTTAAATCCTTTTTGGCGGTTCGACCTCTCATTTTCAAAATGTAGGCGTTTTGGAATTTTAGCAATTTTTTAATTTGCCGATTATTCACACATTTTTAGAACCTTCTAAAGGACACGATTCTACTATTGGGTGTTCCGTTTCCGAGATATCGGGATTTGTTTTTATATTTATGCAAATGCAATACGTAGCGAAATCACACTATGTTATGTTGCCGTTGGTTTTTTGCACCAATTCGTGAGAACGTGTCCTTCATTTAAACTATATGAAAGCCTTCGTATGCGTGTGTAGTACATGCGACTCATGGCTCACGAGTCATATTTTGCACGCGGTCGTTTACTATTCACAACTCATGAGGAATACTTTGAACTGTGAGAGGATATTTAAACGTTAGATCAATAAGTGTAGAACGATCAAAACAAAGCATTTAAAAAAAGGGTATTGGCTTCTAAGAAATTTTGATTTTACAGGGTTATTAATTTTTCTGTTTCAAAAGTATATTCCACTTTACTTCACACACGCATAAAGCTATGATTTCGATTAAACTATTATTCGTCATAATACATGGGCTTTGCCATTATGTACTAAATACGTCATTTAAATGACCGCCTCTGGATTGGTTGCAGCAGTTGATACTTTTGAGGTAGTTTTCGAACACTTTTTCGCACACTTCGGGCGGCACGTTTGAGGATTATTCGCGTAGACATGTTCTTTGACGTGTCTGCGCAAAAAAGTCTAACGGCGTCAAATCGCATGGCCTTGGTGGCCAATTGACGTCGCCAAAATGTGAAATTACGCCTACTGAAAACTTCTCCTGCAAAAAAGCCAAAACTGGTCGTATTGAATAACGTTTGAATCACCACTTTTGTAGTAAATCTTAACTACTCGTATACGGCAAACTTTTCACTAAATAAATAACGCTTCAAATGACAAGTACATATTTAACCGTTGACCGTCTCGCCACACCGGCGGTTTTGAAATCACTATAGGGATAACCCTGTATAAGACGAAAAATTACAAATAACTGCGACGACGTATCTCATTAAAACACAAGCTTATGGTGAGAAATTAAAAGTAGTGGCCGTGGTCTGAGAAGGAGTATTTGAAGAAGAAAAACTTTATATTAAGTTGATGGAGTTGTGTGAAAAGGGTGGAAAACAAAATATTAATTATATCTTATAATATGAGACTGAAAGCAAAATCCCCACGTCTATTAAAGTTATACGCAATTATTTGTAACCCCATTGCAGCAATTTATTTAACGGCGTTTTTTATATTTGAAGAAATTTCACCCCACTATTAGTGATAGAAAGTATCAAGATATTGTTCTTAATAGCTACCTAAACATTTTATGGATGATGGAATATATTTGCGAGTCGGCGATGCCATCTACCATCAATAACCTTGCACACTATCTCTTCTGAAATAGCCATTTTGTGTGGTTTAGGAGAGCGTGTTCATAACGCCTGTTTTCTACAAGAAATTTGTGATTGCAAATACTGCCCATTTGGGGACATTTCCTCGTGTATACACTAAGCTTGTCTCATATACGAGAACATACAAAAATAATCGTACAATATTAGGTTGTCACAAACTACAATTCGATTATACCCATGAAATTTGACAGCGGCGAATGAAACAAACTCGTTTCATAAATTATTCAATTGGGGTAAGTTAATTTCGACAGCATTAACAAATTTTTCCATTATTTCGGTCTAAATAACTACATTTTACATTATTTCGGTCGCCTATACCCACATTTTTAAGTAGAATCGAATTTAGCATTAACCCGATTGCATTTATTGCATTTGGAATGAATATTGTTATTCAACCGATTTGGTTTTTTTATGGTAAACGCAACCTAATAGAATTTTATTTGCTTTTTTTATTTGATTTTAAATCGATTTTTACCTTAAAACTGAATCACATGTATACAACAGTTACCCTGGCATTCCATGAATGAGACATATAAAAGTTTCCCGCATTTAACGAGCTTACGCGCATTCTATTTTTAGACTCATTCAACGGGGCCTACAGTTTAATGACCATTCTGAACATCACAATTTGGAAAGCACTTACTAGACTAGTGTTCGTCGGACACATAGAGGAGAACGTTGCTCAAAGAAAGATAGGTGGATACATATATCAAGAGTTGAACCCACGATTATGCGAATAATAGTCGCATGTATGAGACACCGCGCTACGGTCCGTAAGACATACGATTGCGGTTGTGACAATCGAATTGGTTCCTAGTTCAACCAAAACTATCAGTCATGATGCTCAGCCTAAGGGATTTTCAGCGAATTTGCTATCTCAAATCACGCATAATCCCTAGATAACATTCTATGTCTACCCTCTGACTATTTCACAAGAATTTCGCGATAACCACACAAATCGTAAATATTGCCAACATTGACGGTTTTTTTCGATTTCGGCTCGATTGAAAGGCGCCACCTCATGTCTCATCACCAATTATAATCCGTTTTATTAATATGGGGTCAGAATTGACTTGTTGTAAGATATCTTCAGGGGCCTTTACGCGATTTAATTTTTATAGAATTTCTAGGTCTTTCGGATTTATTCAAGCGGCAACTTGTTTGTGTCACAACTGAAACGGATTGAATCGTGGTACACTAAGAGTTCAGTGGCTATATTTCGCACACTTAAATGGCGATGTTAAATCACTGTTTCATACACTTTATTTACGTTTGCTTCAGTTGAAGGTGCTGATGGCCGACCAGAGCGAGGCAAATTTTGCACCACATCTCGACCCCTTTTGAATACACTGTACCACTCGCATGTATGCGTTTTTGATAAAATCGTTTCGCCATAAGTTTTCTGTAAAATATTCAACGATTGACAAGATTTAAAACAAACTCTTCGTACGATATGTTTTTTATAAAAAAATCGTAAAACAAACTTGAGAACAAAATCAAACACAAAATTAAATATTGTGCCAAAACTGAGAAAAGTTCGAGGAAAGTTCTGCCAACTTAGCGGCAGAAAGAATTTTGACAATCTCTTTCTGCGGGCTTTTTAAATGATCAATTCTCTGTGCTTTTTTTGCAAAATGTATTTTTTATGGCTTTAGAGTACCCTTGTAGATGTAGAGTAATTTTTGTCACATGTATAGCATGATCAACCTCAGTCACGTTCCGAATATTATCTTTAAAGCACATTTTACTTTATCATTGAATGTAGTCCGCTGTCATTTGCCAGTCATCATAATTATAATTACAAAGTAGAGGCAGGTGACTTGTATATTGAAGTAAGATGTTGTAATATTTTTAATTAAAATCTGTTATTAATTTTCGAACGAGTGTAGAATATCCATTGGTATATTCTTAGAGTGGGGGAATTTTGTTTAATACAAATTTAAATAGGGAACATTTTAAGGGGACTTTTATTTATGATTTGCACATGTACATACAAATGTTATACAGATGACTACAATTGTACAGACTGCGACACGATGAATAGTCGATAGTCGGGTTAGTCGAGTAACCAACAAATCTGGTGAGTCACCATTTCAGGGACTCTGTAAATTAAATGCCTATAAGCTTACTTTAATGTAAGAAACTCTTCCGTGAAATGCAAGACAATTTATGTTTACTTATTGTTAGCATTAATTATGATGCTAAAAATATATGCGTGCAATTTCTACAATGCTACAATATTGAATGTCATTATAGTTGAGTGTTATATTCCTTACAGCGATGTTATTATTTTTTAATGACGATATTATGTTGAAATGAAATACAGTTCATGAAATAGAACTTCCAACACACGACAATAAAACATGGTACTATATTTGTCAGGACAGCTAAGCATTTTAAGATAATTTCTGAGAAATCATATCCGTGTTCACAGAGAAAACAAACTAAATGGAATTAGAACAAAATCGTCCTATCCTCAATTCAAAATTCGGTATAATTCACAAGTTATAGCCATTTTCGAAAGAGCGATTTCTGCAAAATTACGTAATATCTCTAAAAATTTATATATTATAGAAGTAGTAGAATGTTTTTTGCTGTTATTGTTTACGACCTTATGGCGCATGTTATCATCTAAGCGTACCTTCAAAATTCTGTATGCATCATATTGTTTTTTTTTTTTTCTTTTGGAAAAACTTTCAAAATCTCAAAACAACAAATTAGTAATTAAGCCGTTTTCCTTGGAAACACAGATATAATAATACTGTACCCGATGAGAGAACTATGCGATTTATGCTCTTAAAAATCGATATGTTATACTTTAGGGAGATGATTGTGAATAAAAGGGTCAAATCTGTCAAATCAGACCTCTCAGTAAGTCATCCGCTTAAAACTGGTACTATGCTAACGGCTCATTTTTTGGCAAGCGCCAGTCTGTTTACAAGCCTACGAAAATAGATCGTTCTATGTCACAATTAAAATAAATTATCGAAATGGAATTCAAACACTATGGTGTTATTTCTTTATGTTTGGCTGGAAAATCGCAATCAGCCAATGTTAACGAACTACGATTTTCACGTGTGAACAAAGTGTTTGTGTTAGATATACTGATAGCATCAAAAACCGCATTGGAGGTGGACATCCAAAAATAACAACATAGGTAGAAATGTTTCAATGTGTCTGCCCGTAGCATAGGATAGGTATTAAAAAATGAACTGCAATTGAAGCCTTGCAAAATTAAAAAAGTCCTGCAACAAAGGAAGTTCGCTTAACAAGAGAAAAGATGTTAAAAAACTTGCACGTTGGTGGCGATCTTGAAAATTTAGACTTTTATGATGAAAACATTTTTACGGTCTAGCAATGTCTAAATAAACAAAACGATTGTGTATAGTTAAAGTGCAAATCAAAAGACAATTTAGACCAACAATTTGACCTGTGAAAACAAGCGCCGGTAACTGTCATTAGACGCTCACCTATCGTTTTCATTGAAAGGTAAAATTATATCAACAAGTCTACCATGAAAAGATTTTAAACGAAGCTTTGCCATCTTAGTCACGTAAAACAATTCGGTGGAAACCATTGAACGTTTCATCAAGACTCGGCACCATCTCAGCGGCACCGTGAACTTGAACGTTTTTTACAAGAAAAAGTTCCCAGCCTCATTCCTTCACAGTAACGACCACAATATTCGTCGGACAGGACTTTGTTTTTGCACGTTTTTTTTTTCTGACAAATTCTTTCTATCGTCTGCAGTCTTCTTAATTGCAATTTACAGTTTTCGTAATAAAATTGAGAAAAAATCAATTAATTTCAGTTGATCTTCTTTTCCACTTACTATGCCAAATATAGCCGTTGAAAATGAGAAATTCCTTAGCATTGAGGAAATATTAATTTAAAATGTCGTATTGACAGAAAGTTAATTAATTATACAAGGTGGAACATTAATTGCAATACGAAAAGAAATTCAAATAACTTTTTTTTTAAACCATGTATTTCATTTATTTTCCTTTTTAATTTTTCGAATAAAATCCGACAATTGAAAAATGCAATTAGTTGAATGAACGATATGAATTTAGGACTATATGGGTTAAATTAGGTAATTAGGTATAGGAGTTACTGCAGAAGGACTGGTTATCCATTTGGTTTTTTTTTCCTTCAAACAGTGCAATGCAATTAACAAAAACTTAGGCAGTTCTAGTCCAAGGATTGTGTGATTAGTGATCGCAATGGAAAGTTAGATTTCAATCAATCGGTAAATTTATACGAGAGGCACCAGAAGCAATAGCCTTTTTTCATTTTCATTGTCGGGACTTAATGTACCATTTGCACGATGAATAACAAATTTAGCTGAATTCAGTTCAACGGCTGTATAGATATGAAGCTAAAAATATATAGGTTAAATCGGCAGTACTTGAACGATATGCTTCACTTTTTATAGAGAATTGTAATCAAGATGATTATAATTCAATTTCTAGACTATAACAAACAAAAAAAATATCCTTGCAATTGATGAATGAGGTATGGTAAAAACTCCCACAATCAGTGAGTTTAAAAGCATTCTATTTTTACACTCACCCAACAGGTGCTACAATTTAACGACGATTCCGAGCGTCACAGTTTGAGAATCATTTATTAGGCCCATCGATTACTCGACTATCAGAAGTGTTCGTCGAACACATCGAGGTGACCGCCGCTCAAATAATGAAGGTGGCCAAATCGGGAATTAAACCCGCAACCAAGCGGATGATGGTCGCTTATACTTGTAACGGTAACGGTACTTTTGTTCTTGCGATAATTCTGTTTTTAGAGTATTTCACAATTATAATGTCAAGTTCAATTAGTGAGTTTTTAAAGGTGCAAGCGATAAGATTATTACTACTTTTGTGAAGAAGTGGTAAAATTAAGTAATACAAAAGATATGCCGCGAGAAGAAAGTTTGACAGAATACAAAATAGGTAAAATAATCGAAATCAAAATGCGAGAAATTGGGCGCAAACTGAACAGGAACCATTCAAAATTTTGTACAATATCCTGATGCTTATGGATCTAATAAGCGCTGGCCAGTTCATAACATTGATTCTTTTAGAGGAACACCAGGATTTTGCCTCTTTGCTGACATAGATTGCGGCGTTATCTTGTTAGAAAATCCAATCTCTGTCCCCATTTTTATATAGAAATGGGATAAGACTGTTTTACAAAACTCGGATATAATCTGCATTTTTCATTTTTGGGGATACAAACTCAAGCTTCAAATATCCTGTTGGAGAAAACGCTGCCCAAACCATCACATTTCCACCTCGGAAATTTCACTTGGAAAAGAATTTTGGCCCTTTCCTCAAATTATGCCAATAACGCCGGAAACCACCAGGATCATCTAAATTCAATTTTTTTTTCATCCGAAAAAATTACGTACAATTTTTATGTTTACAAT
>JAHXMU010026680.1:0-52771 GCA_019455685.1 Philornis downsi
TTTAAACAATACCCTTAGAGAATTAAATGCTCTAATCCATACAGGAGACAGTTTTATGATGCTGAAAAACGGAAGGAAAATATGTCTTAAACAATTAACATCAAAAACAGTTAACAATATAGACATTAAGTTGGATAAACTAACAAATGAGCAAAGAAAGGAAATGAACACTATTGTAAAAGAGCACGCAAAACTTTTTTCAGACCCAAACGAAACATTGACCTATACAACCAAAGTTGTTGGAGAAATTGGTGGAGAAATCAGTTTATACAAGATTTTATCCATACCATGCATCTTTAAGAACGGAAGTTGGGAGACAGGTAGAAGCACTTTTACATGGTGGTATTATTAGACCATCAAGATCACCATACAATTCACCGGTGTGGATTGTACCCAAAAAACCAGATTCGGCGGGTAATAAACAATACCGCATGGTAATCGACTATTGCAAGCTTAATGAAATTACAATCGCGGAGCTTGGTAATAGCAAATTTTTGTCATGGCTTGGTTTAAAAAAATCTGATATTGAAAAGACAGCCTTTTCAATAGACAACGGAAAATATGAATTCACACGTTTGCCATTCGGTTTGAAAAATGCCCCATCCATCTATTGAGAGAATTTATTGGAGAATGTTGTTACGTCTATATTGGCGATATGATAATGCTCAGCAAATTGGAGATGGAACACTTCTAACATATAAGGAAGATTTTTAAGACTTTGGAAGATGCCAATATGAAGGTGCAGCTCGACAAATGCCAATTTTTTAAAAACGATGGAGATTTTTTAGATTTTGTTATATCTGAAAATGGTGTAAAAACCAATCTAGTAAAAGTGGAGGCGATCGCCAATTTTCCACAACCTAAAACGTTAAAGGAACTCTATGGATTCCTACGTATGTCAGGGTACTACCGACGTTTTATAAGAGCCTTTTAAGACGGGAAGGAGGCCGAATCTCCAAGAATAAATCGGCAAATGTAAAAATTTCCCTAAACAAAAAAGCGTTAGAATCTTTTAGTAAAGTAAAAAATGCCCTTATGTCTGAAGACGTTATTCTCGCCTATCCGGACTACAGAAAAGACTTCGAACTGGTAACCGATGCCTCCAATTTTGCAATTGGTGCGGTTTTGTCGCAAAATGATAAGCCTGTAGCGTTTATATCAAGAACTCTTAATTATTATTTGGGCTTTAAACGCATTCAGAAACTATTTATATGGTACGGTCAAGGTCAGGATGTATACAGATCATCAGCCACTAACATATGCGCTTAGTAATAAAAACCACAATAGCAAAATGAAACGGTGGAAAGCAATTTTAGAGGAATATAACTACGAATTGTCTTACAAACCCGGCAAAACAAACGTAGTTGCAGACGCTTTTTCTAGAATACCACCCCAGGAATCACCGCTTAACACACTATCAATAGCCACAAACTCTGACGAGAGTTCATCGCACGGTTTAATATTGAGCATAGAGGCCCCTATTAATTCATTTCAAAACCAGATGTTTCTAAAAACAAACGCAACTTCAACTTACCGGTTTAAAATTGTGTTTCCAACTTATCATAGACATATAATTATGGAACCAAACTATTCCGAGGAAACACTTATCTCTATTTTAAAACGCTTTTTTAATCCTTAATCCAGTTATAAACTGTATAAAAACGGATGAGCACGTAATGGGAAAAATTCAGCAAGTGTACGCCTTGCATTTTAACAAATATAACATTAGATTCACGCAGGTGGAAGTCGAAGATGTCACCGACAACCAACACCAGGAGGACATAATTGTTAGATTTCATAATAGAGCGCATAGAAACGATCAGGAAAATAGAGCGCAAAATGTAGAAAAATATTATTTCACAGCGATGGTGAACAAAATTAAAAAAAATTATTAAAAGATGCGTCATTTGTAAAGAAAACAACTATGATCGTTACCCAATAAAACCTCAAATCCAGCCAACGTCCATACCACGTTTCCCCGGTCAGACAGTTCCCCCAGATATGTTTATGAGCGGAAGGGAGCTTGTGCTAACAGCAAATAAGTTTTCCAAATATGCTATGGCAAAGCCCATAAAGTCCAGAGCGGCAGAAGACACACATACATTTTTCACTCATTCCTGAAATGCTGGTCATGGATAACGAAAAATCCTTTCACTCAGAATCTATTAAGTTCATGATGGAAAATGAGTTCGGAGTGCAAATTTTTCGAACAGCCCCATATACAAGCTGCTCTAATGGTCAGGTCGAACGATTCCATTCAACACTGCAGGAAATAATGCGTTGCCTACAATGTGAACGAATACACAGGTCATTCCAGGAATTATTGGAAAGAGCAGTAATGGAGTACCATTTTTCAGTGCAGACAGAGAAGAAACAGTGAAAAAACTTCCGGAAAATCAAGTTACTGACCTTGCGTATAACAACAAAAATAGATCTATTCCCAAGGAATATGTAGAGGGAGATGATATATTCGTTAAAATAAACAAAAGATTAGGAAACAAATTGTTCGCATTGTATCGAAAAGAGATAGTGGCCCAGAACTACAACTCGACAACTGATGTGAAGGTTTTACATGAGTCTTGCTGAAAAGCTTTACCCATGGTGTGCCACCACACAGGTGCCGTTTCTAATTACATGCTTTTTCTTGGTTATGTGTTCTTTCTTTCTTCAGGTGACGGCCGGCACCCCTTTGGTGTACTCACACTAATCCCGGTGGATTAGTTAGACTACCAGAGATTGGAAGTAGGTCCTTTGGAAAAACTTTCTCAGGTCCCACCCCCGCACTCAGCCAAAGTACCTTTGTAGTCACTTGGTATGAAGTGAACTACCTCCCGGGTAGGAATTGAGCTATCTAGGAGAACCTCGGATAGATATGAACAGTGTTTTCCAAGCTGATGCCTTCCTTCACCAACGCTTGAGCAACGCAACAGCACTGAAAACACTTGTTCGGGCAACCACAGCCAGCACGATGCTCCCACTAGGGGTCCTACACCATTGACCAGGAAGGAACACTGTTCCTTGGGCCCCTGGTCACCCGTGCTACCAGAAGAGGAGAACCCTCTGGTCTGGGTTTCGCAGACAAGCTACTCGCATGGAACTGGTAATCCATAATAATACGGCATAGATTTTCAATGTCAACACAGTAAAAAGCAAGTATACCATGCTCCTATCATAGTTCATTAACCAGATCTCTCTGGTCATACAATTATATTTACGGAAAAGATAAATCTTCTGATACCTCCCGACGGCTTCTCTATGTCGCACCTGTTGCCAGGATGTGTCTTGTTTAACTATGAATCTCCCCTTTACTTGGTTTTCGAAAAACGAGGTCCAAGATCAGTTTGAAACATATTATAGGTGAATCCCAAGACATAATCCACCTTTTCCTAGGGCGCCTGTCACAAGGCCACACTACTTTGTTTTTCTTCGCAAGCATCATACCCTTTGCCTGCTTAATTACAGGATCAGGTAGAGAGGCCTGCGTTCTAGGGGTAAGCGGTACAAAGCATCCTAGGAAACACCCGCCTACCCACACTACAACTCGACAGTAAAACTAAAACTGGCCGAATCGTACATAAAAATAATATCAAACATTCATAATAAGACACTCATAAACACATTATACAGGGTGGACCACATGAGTGTTGGCGATTTAATTCTTCAATTTCTCGGTAACGCGCGGCGCGGGGTGACGGGGGGATATGTTGTTCGCTGTGCCGCTTCCTGGAAATTTAGTCGCCATGGAGCCGTACACGGGAGTGCAGCGTGCATTTTGTGTCCGTGCGTATTTCGAAAACAATAAATCAGTGATTACTGCATTACGCTTGTATCGGCATGAACACGGTGTACACGATTTAAGTGAAGTTACAAGCGCCAATGTGATACGAAAATGGATCAGAATGTTCGAAACAACCGGCTCAACAGTACCAATTACGGTTCGTGGTCGCATAGTTTCTGCAAGATCAGCCGACATTGTGGAGCGTGTTCGTGTTTCAGTTCAGCGAAATCCGCAACAGTCAACACGTAAAAAAAGTCAGTCTTTGGATGTCAAAAGAACAACTTTACGACGAATTTTGAAACGTGATTTGCATTTGAAGGCTTACAAGATTCAGATAGTCCAAGAATTAAAACCCGATGATGCCAATAACCGACTTAACTTTGTCAATTTGATGCTAGAGCGGTTCAACAATTTCAACAACGTGATTTTTAGTGATGAGGCCAATTTTCACCTTAATGGCCATGTGAACAAGCAAAATTGTCGATTCTGGTTCAAGACTAATCCCCGACGCTTGCATGAACGTCCACTTCACAGCCCTAAGCTTCTCGTGTGGGCTGGGATAACGTCAACCGGTATTATTGGACCATACTTTTTTGAGGACGAAAGAGGGCATGCGATGACGGTTAGAGCGAACAATTATTGCAACATGCTAGCACACTTTTTGGTGCCACCTTTGCAAGAACTTCAAGGCAATACCTCGATGATGTGGTTTCAACAGGATGGAGCCACATGTCATACGGCTAGGGTATCCATAGAGCTGCTGAAAAATGTTTTTTCTGGAAAACTCATTTCGAGAAGGGGGGATATTGAATGGCCCCCACGTAGCCCCCATCTCTCTCCATGCGATTATTTTCTATGGGGCTACCTCAAATCGGTAGTCTACGAGAATAATCCGACCAATTTAGAGCAGTTGAAGAGGAACATTATTCAGGAAAGTAACAAAATACCGAGAACAACTTCTCAACGATTTTCCAAAATTTGTGACTTCGGTTCCAAGAGTGTCAAGCAGCCGAGGGAAGCCATTTGGACAACATTATTTTTAAGTCTTAAAAATTCCCATGCTTCTACTTTTTAAAAATACAAATATATTTTTTTTATGTTTCGTAATTTTTTTTTAATTGAATATTTAAACCGGCAACACCCTTATGGCGCACCCTGTATTTTAATACCTTCCGTTACAGGACAGAACATGTTAACTTTTACAATCATGACGCTGGTACTAGCAGTTAATGCTCAGCATATTGATGTGCAGGACCTTACGAACAACAATGGGTACATACCCATCAAGACAGGAGAATTCAAGACAATTAATCACTACAATAAAATCCTATATTTTATAAATTTAACCGCGTATGAAAAAACAATGGCATTAATTTCTAATAATCTAGACACATTAAAGGCAATAACAATCGAAGATGACCGACTTCTAGATACGGTAAACAAAAATCTAATATTGTTGAAAGCAAGAGTGAATAATATACGTAATCACTCTAAGTTGAAAAGGGGACTAATTAACGTCCTAGGGAAAGGCTTAAAGTACATCCCCGGCTCCATGGACAGTGACGGTAAACAGGAAATAAAAGACGCTATAGCCGAAATAAAGGACAATGAAAAGGGCATCTACAACAAACTAAGAAACTTGACGTATATAACCAATTTCATGACTGAATTTCATAACCAGGAACGTAAGAATTACTACACTTACCAACTCAAAAGCTCTAAGGGACTAATAGTTGTAATCAAGGGCATTGAAAGCAACGTTCCCATACAGAAAATAAAGGAGGCTGTTCAAAATGAGGGTTACGAAGTGAAATTCATTCACAATATACTCAACAAGTTCAAGGCTCCTCAGCCCATGTTTAAGGTGGAAATAGCGTTTGACTGTGCCCACATAAAAGGAAAAAATGAACCCCACCCAATTTACAATCTCAGATATCTGCTTCATCGCAGAGTATCAGTTGAGGAACCGCTAGCGCGCAAAGATCCTCCTCAATGCTTAAACTGTCAGGAGTTTGGGCATACTCAAGCTTACTGCAAATTACCATCAGTATGTGTGATATGCGGAAGTATTCATAAAACTTTAGAATGCAAGTTACCAAAAACAGATCCCAGTCTGGAGAAATGTGGAAACTGTGGAGGAAACCATACAGCTAATTATAGACGTTGCCCCCCATAACACAGGAGTCTCCAATACGGATGAAAGATGGAGGATGGGCAAGGAGTAGTGATAAAAAAGTGAAAGAAATTGCTGATCATCTGGAAGAAGTTTTTACTCCTAACGATACAATCTCTCGTGTGAATCCAACGATCATTAGCCCAATGGTCACAAATCCAATGAAAATAAGTCTATCTCTCTTAAAGAAAAATGTTCTCTCGTTGAAAATGAATAAATCTCCTGGACACGATAAAATAACAGCGAAAATGATTTCAGAACTCCCACAATATCCTCAAACTAGTTTTATTTATATTTAATGCTATACTTCGAATTGGATACTTTCCTCCATCATGGAAGCTGTCTGAAATAATAATGATCCCAAAACCTGGAAAGGAACTGTCACAAATTACATCCTATCGACCCATAAGTTTACTCTCTATTTTATCTAAACTGTTTGAAAAGATCTTTCTCCAAATGTTGTACCCTCATATTGAAGCAAACCATGTAATACCCACGCACCAGTTTGGGTTTCGTAAGTGTCATGGAACGACAGAACAAGTACACCGTATAGTAACCCAGATCAGAAAAACATTCGAAGATCGGAAATATTGCTCAGCTCTCTTTATAGACATCTCCCAAGCCTTTGATAAAGTGTGGCATGAAGACCTTATTCACAAAATAGTCTCTTTTCTACCGACACATACCCACAAGCTGCTGGAGAGCTATCTAAAGGATCGATCTTTTGTAGCAAAATCGAAGGGCTCTGTTTCAACTCAAAGAAAAGTTTCAGCAGGAGTTCCTCAGGGCAGTATACTGGGGCCTATACTATATACATGCCTGTTCACTCCCTAATTCAAACCTCAACTTTCGCTGGTGACACTGCGTTCATGAGCACTAGCACTTGCCCATTAATGGCTTCTAGACAGTCTCATACACACATTAGAATCTTGGCTCGAAAAGTGGAAGATAAAAGTAAATGCCGCTAAGAGTGTACAGGTTACATTCTCTCTTAGACAGAACAATTGCCCAGCCCTCACTATTCACGGTAGTACCATACCCGTTCATAACCATGTCAAATATTTGGGTATTCACTTTGACCGACGTCTCACCTGGAAAAATCACATTGACTCAAAAATTATACAATTGAAATTAAAAATGGCTCAACTCCACTGGCTTATTGGCTCCCAGTCTACTCTCAGTTTGGAAAATAAAATCACCATCTACAAAACCATATTGAAGCCAATATGGACATACGGCATCAAGTTGTGGGGAACGGCATCGGCTTCTAACATAAATAAGCTACAGAGAAGACAGTCAAGAATACTGGGCCAAATTTGTGGTGCCCCATTGTATATTAGGAATGATAACATACACAAAGATTTAAACATTCCTTGTATTTTCGAGGAAATAAAAAAATTAAACAGGTCATATGTATCGAAGTTGTCCTCCCACTCAAACCCACTCGCTCAAAACCTTCAACATTTTCCCGGTCATATACGGCTAAAAAGAAAGGACACGCTAGACTTGGTCCGGTGATAAACAGTTCTACTCGCCAAAAACAAGATCCGGCAATGGCAGGATACTTTAGTTTAAGATAGGATTAAGATTTGAATACATATTGTAAATTTCGAAAGAAAGATCCAATAAAGAAAATGAATGAAAAAAAAAATAACTAACATAACTGCTCATATAAACAAACAACAAACTTTAGTTAGTAGATATACATACGTACATATTAATGAGTTCAAGGACGGTACACAGAATAAGATCAAAACAATGGGAGACGAAGTTCGATTTATTGAACAGACTTACAGTATAAACAATGACATATCACTTTTGAATAACCATGTTGATAACATAGGGTAAATTATATTTTCCCGTAAATTGGAAGTTATTCTACTACGATAGTTAAACAATACGAAAATTTTAGTATTTTTCCCAGGAAATAAAATTATCCTAACTTTATTAATACCTCAATTCTCTCCTAGTCCTCTAGTTAAAATCCAATTTGAAGCCTTACCAAATATAGCAAACAAATCAATGTTTTTGAATCCATCAGAAATCTTAACAGATAACTCTAACAAAATTTACAGTATAAATGTGATAGATAATTTGGAAAAAAGTTGATTTCATTAGATAATGAATGTATTGAAAATATTTTAATATTTAAGGAAGCACATTGAAAAATGGAAATTACAGTAAAATCTGAAGTAGTAGAAATTGTACAAGGAATAATCATATTTAAATATCTTAAATGAAAAATAACTCATGATTGTAACAAATTAGAAATAAGGCTAGAAAGAACTTTTCTTATTAAATTTGAAAATTGTAATATTGATGTTTTGAATAAAACCTACACAAATGTAAACTTAAAAATGTACGAAAAACTTGTATTACCAAATTTAGTCACAAAAATAGAAGAAACTAAAAATGCTACAAAATTCCACCTATAAATTGAAAATTTATATTTAAAACAAATACAACATGAAGATACCATTAGAATTTTAATGGATAAAAATAAGAAATTGCATGTAATTAGCCTAAGTTGAGATATATCTATTGTATTTTCGATTATTATTGCAACTTTTATTCTCCCTTGCATTATTAAGTATAGACATAAACTGTATTTATCACCTCAACCAATAATAACTACAAGCACCAAAGCTGGTCCATTTTTTGAAATTAAAACAACATAATTCAATATTCGATTGCGGACAATCGATTTAAGAAGGGAATAGTTAACTCAAACAAAGTCAACGAACTCTTGCTTGACCCATTTTTTATTTTTTGCAATAATCAAATAAATTGCTTATTTTGTATTTTACAATAAGTAAACGTTTTATTATTTTATTTAGTTGCAAGCAATACAATTTAATTCCTAGAAATAAGTCAGACCATTATTTTATTTAGTTCATTATCTATCTATCTATCTATATATATAAAAATCAATTGCTGTGCGTTAGTCTCGCTAAAGCTCGAGAACTGTTGGACCGATTTGGCTCATTTTGGTCTTAAATTATTGGTAGAGTATTCCGGAAGGTTTAAAAGTGATAGATGGCGTTGGAGATGATATTCTTGTTTTAACTAATTTTACTAATAAAAATTTGTATCTTCCCTTGCATTCCAATAAATAATAACATTTAATAAGGTATTCTAATTTGAAAAGTAACTACTAATATAAAAGGCATTTTGAAGGCAAAACAACGTTTGCCGGGTCAGCTAGTTTTTAATATAAATTAAGTATTTTTATATTTTCAATTCAGTTAATATGATGAGTAAATAAAGCACGGTCAATTGGAACGGTAAAAAAAGTTTTTTTTAGAACTTGTAATATGCAAGTTCTTAACTAGCCAGCTAATAGCTATTCACCCCAGCATTCCCCTCCGTCAACGCATCCACCAAATCAATCGTCACACATACCGACTATGTCGCTCACTGTCTGATCAACGTGCCTACTAGCACTGTCGTCATTAAACGCAGCAATACACAATCAACCGTACATGTAGATCTATCTGACCAAAGATGCTCAACGTACTTATATATCAGTAAAATTTGTGTTCTGCAAAGATTTTCATTAACCTCATATTGTGAAATTTACTTATGATAGGGTTTCGTTGCAGTGGATGCCAATCGAGCGGAGACGATGCAAAGTTATCTACCTCCTTCAGTTGATATTCTGAAAGCATTCAGTTGATATCTATTCTCCGGTGGAGTTGGTGACTGTTGTGTGCAAGTGGAATTTTTGAGGTGGTTATACATACATTTGACATCGCGGGAGTTAGCTTATCTCCATTTGTAATACCAATAAACATAAACATATTCTTCACATTAACGAACACATTTTATAAGTAATTCTCCATAGAGTAATTTCCCATAAATGACAAGAAAGTATATAGACCCATGTTAAGTAATTTACGACTTAGAATATGAAATTGTTATAAACAATCCAAAATAAATGCTTAGAGGAACAGAAATATATTTTTCCCTAGATCAAGAACTTATGTAAACCACAAACAAAGAAATATTTTAACTACATTACTATTAAGGCAAACAACTAGTCTGAGATAAGAATACGTAAACACCCAGCTTAAGGATAAATTCGTAAATGTGTTTTGGAACATATATGTTGCTTAAATTTAAACAACACGTAAATTTAAGCAACAAAACTTAAACTTAAAGACTTGCTTACGCTGGTTGGCATACCGGTGAGCGTTAAATTCTTTACTTAATTAATTGTATATGTATCATTAAAACACGAACATGTTTACTTTAAATATGTTTGTCTGAGAAAATAGTTCAAGATGAAAATTTTGTATTTAAGAATAGCAAAATAGAATTGTAAGGCAGTCAAGAATAAACAGCGTAAGAACACATAGTGTTGAAGATTTGTTCTGTGAACTTCAATCAAAAAAATCGCGTCGAAAAAATATTTTTTTTGCTTTCAAAAAAACAATTAGTTTTTCATTGGCGATCTTGCCAGGAGCAATGTAAATTGTATTGCTCAGTAGGCGGACTATCCGTATCCTTGTCGCAGCAAGGCCATACAAAATTTTTTCATAAAAGAAGAAAATAAAAACTCTTCATAAAAAAAACGTTATAAGAAGAAATATTAAGAGGATCAGTGAAATTTCGTTGTGATGTATTATAACATAAAAAAAAACGTGAGAAATAGAATGCCACTTTAGAAGAAACCGAAGACACAACTTTTAATATGACAAATAACGTGGAAATTAACTTGCTTACACAGCAAATGGCGGCATTGCAAGCCAAGTCGATAAAAAAAAAATGATAAAAATGATAAATCATCCTCTACCCCAACTGTTAGAAGAAATCTTAACGAAAATAACGAATATCAATGAAGTCAAACTAGAAGTATTCAAATCACTTGCCGCATTTGGTGGAGAAATTACTAAGTACAGAGTATGGAGGGAAGACACATCTCGCATGATGGAAAGCATCGAATCCTTAAAACATACTAGTATCTATTCTCAAGCACTACAAATAGTAAAAACTAAGATACAAGGAGCAGCAGCTCAAGTCTTAACAACCATGGCACCATTTGCAATTTTGACGCTATTAGAGCCAGACTAGATTATACATACGCGGACACACGTCCTTTGTACGTCCTACAAGAAGAAGTGAAAAGATGCTACCAAAGGAGAAAGACACTGGAAGAATTTCATGACGAAATTAATAAAAGCCTGAGCTTAATAATATCAAAGATTTCAATGTCTAGATATGGACAGGAAGCTACCGATGCTATGATAAATCAACGCAAACAAGAATCTATTAGAGTATTTATAGCAGGAGTAAATAACACATTTCTACAATCCACACTATACGCGAATGCTCCACAGGATTTGGAACATGCTTACACTATTTCCCGTACAATTAAAAATGACAGCAGACACCAAAATTTAAAGCTTTCATTTGACTCTAAACAACTGCAAATGAAGCAGCCACGATTCCACCCACAACAGTTCCAACCAAATCGGAGGTATCAACCACCACCAAGAGAATTTACATTTAAGTATAACAATCCTCAACCACGCCCAGAGCCAATGGACATCAACTCCGGCCACACTAATCAACGTCAATTGAACGCCTTCAAACCTCAACAAAATCACAATCATAATCAACCGTGGAAACGGCCACGACAACCCAACGGTAAATTCCAGCAAAACAAGCAGATGAGAAATAATAACATCACCACGCAAGATGAAACCAGCAGCGTAACAGTGGAAAGAGGTACAGTAAATAAGTTAGTTCCAAAAAATTTTAAACTAAGAAATGGGTTGCTCAACATAACTATGACCGACGAAGAAAAAACATACAATGTATTAATAGACACCGGAGCAACCCATAGTTACATAAAAAAAAAAAAAACATTAACATTAAACTATACAAAAAAAAAAAAAAAATAAATAAATAAATAAATAAATCCTATGACAATTACATCTATGCATGGGACATCAATAGTGTATGAAAAACAAACAATTAAAATTCTCGGCAAAGATATAGATTTTTTTTGAGTTAGGCGATATAAAAGAATCTGATTTAATATTAGGATGGAAAGGAATAATTGCGTTAAAAACCATAATAAATATACAAAATGCGACATTTACAGTAGATAAAAATTAAGAAATTAGTAAGATAATCTATACCATAGGTAATGATATATGTAAGGAAAAGATAAATAGTTTGATGAAGGATATCAATGTCATAGGACCATTGCCCTTCACTACAGAAATTGAAGGCAAGATTAGGATAAAAATAGATGAACCCATTTGGACGAATCAGCACCCATATTCTATAGCACATAATGACTTCGTAAACAAAGAAATTGAAATATCATTACACGAGAGAAAAATTCATCGTAGTAATAGCCCATACAATTCATCCATGTGGACTGTTCCTAAGAAAGGTGTGGATGAGACAGGTCGACCGAGACGACGTATGATCGATGACTTCCAAAAACTAAATTGAAACACAATATCAGATAGATATATTATTCCTGATGTAAATGTGACCATACAGAATTTAAAAAAAGCAACCTGAGAGGATTTTTGGGTATGACATGCTATTATAGCAAATTTATACAAGAATATGCTAGTATAGCTAAGCCCCTTACAGTTCACTTAAGAGGAGGCAACGGACAAATAGGAAAAAATAAAAGCGCATCAACGAACGTAAATTTAGACGAAGCTGGCATACAAGCATTTACCAAATTGAAAAAAATGACTAAAGAAACAAGTTGAACTCTCTCAACCTTACTACGACAAACCGTTTGAACTGACTACCGATGCATCCAAGATAGCTATTGGCGCCGTACTCAGCCAAATGAAAAAACCAATGTTTTTCTTCAGCAGAACCCCGAGCAAAACAGAAGATTATAGCACAAACGAGAAAGAGCTACTAGCAATCATTTAGACACTACAAAAACTTAAGAACTATATTTACGGTACAACGGATATCACTATTTATGCTGATCATCAACCCTTAACTCACTCTATGTCTGAGAAAAACTCAAACCCAAAATTAAAACGTTGAAAAGCAATAATTGTAGACTTTGGAGCAAAGTTAGTATGCAAACTGGGACATCAAAATGTAGTAGCTGACGCGCTATCAAGGCAACGAATAAATACGTCATCTATTGGCACGGTACATTCCGCCGAAAGCTCGTATACGGAAATTATAAAAAAAGTGAGACAAGCATTAAATTTATATCCCATACAACTAGAATTCGTACGAAATAAGAAGATAAATGAAATACGAACACGTACAATATTTTCAAACAGAGTTTGACATACAATAAATTTCACAATACAATAATGATCACAGAATTAAAAAAGATACCGCAACCAAACAAAATGACTGCAATATATACTACAGGGTGTCCCAACAAGAACGCAAGATTTAAATTTTAAATAAAATTTTATTATATCGTAAAGTAGATAGAATGAGGTTATGTATGAAACAACACATCGGGCAGATGGCCGCCGCGGCTTTGCTGGCACACACGCGATCTTTTAATGAAATTTTCAATGACCGTTTTGCATAAATGCTGCGGTATTTCATTAATGCAGCGTCCAATCTTCTCTTTTAAGACTTGAGTCGTCATTCGTTCGCATAAACCATCGACTTAAAAAAAAACACAAAGAAAAAAGTCTAATTGTGTTAAATCGCACGATCTAGGCGGCCAATTCTGGTCTCCAAAACGCGAAATAACACAACCGGGAAATGACTGATGCAACAATTCAATTGTTTCTCTGGCTGTATGACATGTGGCGCCGTTATGTTGAAACCACATGTCCTCCACATTCATTTCTTCAATTCTAGGCACGAAAAAACCAGCTGGTCAGCTGGCTTCAGTTCCTGAGTCAATTGATATTTTATAGGTATGCATGAAGATGCAAATCTTTAGTCAAAATTCGCTGCATAGTGGGTGTGGAGACACCAATTTGCTGAGCTCGGTGTCGAATTGAGGTGGATGAAGTTTGAGCGACATTATCAAGTACAGCTGCAACAGACCCAGTTTTGGAAAATTTATCCGTTAATCTCTTTACGGTTGACTCTTTTGGAGCATTATTGTGAACCCAAATTGATCGCAATTTGCGAACTATAGCCGCACAACTTTCACCATTTTAGTAAAACAATTTCACAATGAGAATGCGTTGCTCATTCGTGTAGCGCTCCATTTTTACTAAGCTCGTACCTTCTACTAGCAAACAATAACAATTGTTCAAATGTCAAACAATGACACTTCGAATGGCGCCAAAATCTTGCATTCTTGTTGGGACACCCTATGCTAGAGAAGAAATTTATGGATTTGGCCCTATCATAAGAAATACTTTCAGCAGCACCAAATTAAAAAATGCATACCATGCCTTTATAATAAATATGGGAGAAACCCCCACGAGAGAACCGCTAGAAGAATCCGACATACCGACGGAATGATGAATGTATATACATGTGGATATATATTTTATCGAGAACAAAACATTTCTAACTGCCATCGACAAATTCTCAAAATATATAACTCTAAGAGAACTTGATTCGAGAGAAAATATAAGCGAAAAAAATCGAAGAATTGGTCACCAACAATTACCCGAACTGCACACGACTAATGACAGATGACAAAAAATGTCTTAATACACCAGCAGTAGAAATGATGTGAATAAAATACGGTATCACAAAAATAAAAAAACTCAGTTTATATATCGACGTCAAACGGAAAAGAAAGTGAAAAGAAAGAAAGTGCCCATAGCACAACCTCTGAATTAGCAAGAATATTTAAAATTCAGAACGAAACTACAATAACCGAAGAAATTTATGAAACAATTAGAGATTTAAATAATACTATACATACGGTCACAGAATTAAAACCAATCGACATCCAGTTTAACAGAATAAAATACGGCAAAAGGACATCTACCGAAAACTGAAACTGAAATTTTGGTAAAAATTAAAGGAGTAAGGAAGAAAAACGATACTAAATACGTTAAATATATTGTAAAAGAAGACAGTGAGGACACTGTCTTAGCCACCAGGGGTGTGATCGTACACAAGGACAATATTAAAAACTACAAAAGATACACTACCTGATATTACTCGCAGTGGTCATGCCAAAAACCAAGGCAGACTTGGAAGTGAAAAATCTAGAAAACCAGAAATACCTCCTAGCCAGGACTGATGACGTTTTCCTATATGATAAACATTCATACCTTTTCCATGTCACAAATTTAACAAAAATGCTTACACCATACCGACAAATTGTTACAGAAGAATTTAAGCCTACCACCCAGGAAACAATATGGATAAAGAAAATTGAAATGATCATCAAGTTGACAATATCACTACTACAGGCATAAAATTAGTAACGTATACCGACAAGGTTAAAATAGAGAATAATACTTATAGGAATGTAGAAACAATCCACATGAAACATGATGAGGACTTTGAAATCATAAAAGTACTCTTCTCAGATCGTGAAAATGCATTTAGTAATATCGATTCATTAAAGAAGTTAGTCATCCTATACGAAGAACACCTTACACGTTAAACTTTGTATACGCTACTTTTCATAACCATAATTTCAGAAGTATTCTATATCGGGCTCAACATATTTAAATATGTATTAATATGTAAAAGAAAACGCGAAGAATTAAACTTTAGATTTTATTACAACTGACAGGTAGAATAAATTAGTAGAAATCAGGACGCTCTCGTTTAACCCAGGGGAGAGTAGGCGACGCTCAGTTACCGACGTTCATGCGTAAATATATTATCCTTATCTCTATTTGTAATACCAATAAACATAAACGTATTCTTCCCACTAACGAATACATTTTATAAGAGTAATTTCCCATAGATGATAAGAAAGTATCTAGACCCATGTTAAGTAATTTACGACTCAGAATAAGAAATTGTATTATTATAAACAATCCAATGCTTAGAGGATAAGAAATATATTTTCTCCCTAGATCAAGAACTTATGTAAACAACAAACAAAAAAATATTTTAACTACATTACTATTAAGACAAACAACTAGTCTGAGCTTAAGCTTAAGGATCAATTCGTAAATGTGTCATCATCGTATCATTAAAACTCGAACATGTTTACTTTAAATATGTTTGCCTGAGAAAATAGTTTAAGATGAAAATGTTGTATTTAAGAACAGCAAAATAACATTGTAAGGCAGTCAAGAATAAACAGCGTAAGAACACATAGTGTTGAAGATTTGTTCTGTGAACTTCAATCAAAAAAATAAAACGAATAAAGAGAGACGCATCGCGTCGAAAAAATATTTTTTTTTTTTCAAAAACAATTGGTTTTTAATTCGGTCAGATTCGTCTGACTGTTTCACAGTAACTCCGGTTAACTGTTTACACAGCGGTATTTAACTGACTGTTTCATTAACTTTTTCAGTTCTATTGTACATCGAACAGTAATTCCAGTACATTGTTATTTAGTTGAACACCAATAAACCAATTGTTATTGTGGCTATGAGTTTTAGCATGCATATGTGCTATAAAAAAAATAAATAAAGGACTTCTGTCCTACTTGTAATAAAAATAAAAAACTTTTGTTTGTTAGTTTTGCGACAGCTTCTGCTGACTGCTTTATTACCTTTGAATTTTCTAACTGACTGTTTACAATTTTTTTGGTAGTATTTATAGCTATTGGTTTTACGTTTTCTCTTGTTCACTTTTTGTCAACAGAGCATTATTTACCTTGTGGTTTTTGATTGAAATGTATTGAATAAAGCTAACAGGCGGAGTTATCGGGAATTATGTGTCAACAACATTTAAGCGTTTGTGGTTTAGAAACACACGAAATTATCAGGAATTGGGGTTTGTGTCAACAAACATTTAAGCGCATGTATTTGTCTTTCCGGTTTGCGATGAAGAAATGTTTATTTCTCAATAACTATATTTTGTGTCGTTGAATAAAACAGCTAACAGGCGGAGTCAGACATAATTATTGAAGGATCGTTGCCTTTCTTTTACAAAATATAGGTACGAAAATTAACAACAAGATTAAACTTTTTATTACAGTACTATTTGTAGCTATATTAATCGTTCGGATATTACGCAATTCGGTAAACTTTTCCTCATACCTAATTTGTTTTATATATAAGTTTTCTACTTGTTTTAAAAGATTAGTTTAGATAATATTTTCTTTAACAATTTTTTTTTTTATCGTTGTAAAACGTAAGGTGTTCAACATTGATTTCACAATTTTCAAATTTAATTTAATTGGTCTGAGTTTTCTATATAAGCTTGATGTGTTTGGATAAAATGCGGTTTGATTTTCATCGAATAAAATTCTGGTTTCTTTTAACAATAGAGATTTGTTCACTTTGTTGGTTATTGGTTCAAAATTTATTTGGAAAAGGACATATTGGAGAATGGAAAAGACAATGACAATGTGGTTTTTTTTTCAAAGGAAACGACAACTTTTGTTTTAGTGTATTTGTCGAAATCTTTTACAATTTCGATTTCTGTTCGTTAAGTTGATCTGTTGGTATTATACCCAGTTTACTGGTAAATATAACTCCTGCAATATTGTCGATGTGGTTTTCGAATAAGTTAATGTCGTTATTAATTTGGTAAACGTGTTTTAGAAATGTAACTTCGTCTTCTAATATAGATATCTTATTTTGGATTTCATTGCGGAATTTATTAATATATTTCTTCATTATATACTTTTGTTTATTGATATGGCTTGTAACATTTTGGATCTGAAGAGAAAGTGTTTCGCTTATACGTGTTATGTTTCCTATTTCGGGTTGGGGGGGGCGCCCACATCGTTGGGTTGGCGGGCTCATGGAGTTTTAGTCGCTATGAATCACTTCGACGGGAAACGTCGCGAATTTTGCGTATGCGCATTTTACGAGAACTCTCTCTCGTTCATACATTGCTCCTAGGCGACTATATTGTGCTGAATATGGACTACGGTGAATTCGTGAAGCTCCGAGTGCTAATTTTATTAAAATATGAGTAAAGCGTTTTGAAGAGACCGGTTCAACATTTAAATCACAAGCAAATGGTCGCCCAAGACCGAAGACAATGTTGAGAGAGTTATGGAGTCAGTACGAGGAAATCCACAAATGTCGACTCGCAAGAGATCGTCTGTCTTACAATTATCGCGACGAAGTTTGCAACGAATTTTAACATTGGATCTTAAACTGCATCCATATAAGCTGCAATTAACACAAGAATTGAAAGAGTCTGACTTCATAGCAAGGCTCGCATTTGCTAATGAAATGCTTAATCGATTTTCCAATTTTGACAATATCCTTTTCTCTGACGAGGCTCATTTCCTTATGAATGGGTTCGTAAACCGTCAAAATTGTAAAAATCCCAAAATCAAACACCAGAAACCATTGCATAGCCCTAAAGTGACAGTATGGGTAGCAATCTCTGGCAGAGGAATAATTGGTCCTTTTTTCTTCGAAAATGCGCGGGGCCAAAACGTCATGGTTAATACGGAACGCTATGTTGAGATGTTGGACGGATTTTTGGTTCCAGAAATTGAAAGTTCAAGAATAGTGAATTCCAGAACTTGGTTCCAACAAGTTGAAGCTACCTGTCACACATCAAATGACTCCATGGCGGTGGTGAAGCAGATGTTCCCTGGCAGACTGATTTCGAAAAGAGGTGATATCCCATGGCCCCCACGTAGTCCAGACTTGACGCCTCTTGACTTTTTTTTGTGCGGATACCTCAAACACAAAGTCTACAATAATAATCGAAGAAACATCGATCAGCTCAAGGATAATATACGTGGTGAAATGGCAGCCATTACACCAGTATTACTGAAGAAAGTTTTCAATATTTTTTGTTTGCGGTTATAGGAGTGCCGTCGTAGAGAGGGTTACCATTTAGATGATGTTATTTTTAAAAAACAAACTCCATTTATTACTCTACAATGCCTTAGATTTATTTTAACCATACCTTTTGTATTTATTTTTTAATTTATTTTTTAAATATGCACGTTCTATTGCGCTATCCTGTATTTCTGCTTCGTAATATAACTTTGTATATAGATACACCCTTTTTCCAAAATAGTATTCGACACTATCGTTTGTGTATCGGATATTTAGGTTTTTGTCATTAATTGTTAAAAAGTTATCTTTTAAGTTAACTATAGCTTTTAGTTGCCTCAATATATTGTTTCCAATTAGACCGTCATATTGGTCATGGACTTTGCAAACTAGGAATTTCATTTTGTCATCTGATACGCTTCCGAATTTTTCGAAAGTTGGAACTACATATAATACCTTCTCTGTTACTAGGATGGCATGTTGGAGCGTTTTTATGTTTATTGGTTGACAGTGTTGTCTCCATTTGGGGTGACACAATCCGGGGTTAATGATTGAATGTGTTGCCCCTGTACCAATTATGAATTTTGGTTGATTTGATTTAATCCTTATATGTGATAGTAGTTGAGGCAACTTCCTGAAAATTTTCGGCATTATTAACTTCCATTGGTTTTGGAGGTTGAGCTCGTTCTTTTTGATTTTGATAATTGTTGTGTTGATACCTATCTCTACGGTTATTATAACTGTTATTGTTGTCCTGGTCTCTTCTATTATTATTATTATAGTTATTTTGGTTGCTGTTATTGTATTTGTTATAATTTTCTTTGTCTCTTTTGTTATTATTGTAGTTATTTTGGTTGTGGTTGTTGTGTTGGTTATTATTCGCTAAACTATGTTTGTCCTTATGTTGTTGATCCTTGTTTTGTTTTTTGACAATTTGTCATTAAATGTAACGGATCTTAATTCATCAAAAAGTTCTTTTCTTTTCACCGGAATTATTTTCTACAATTTTCTTTGTGTCGGTCCAAGATTGTGCTTGAGAATTTATCTCAATAGTTTCCTTGGGCTTACCAACTAATCTACTTTTAATTATGTCGGAAAATAAAAGTTGAGAAAGTTCTTCGTGTTATTCTTGCTAAATAACTAAAAGACGTGTTTTTCTTCTTAGCTTAGAAATAACAATGTCTTATTTTTTCTAATACATATGTCTGTCTCCTATGACAGCAAGTGACAAGATGTCCATTACCACAGGATGACATATATATTATTTAATAATATTATTACACGTATATATAATAGTACATATACAACATCTCTCCTTTCCAAATACGAACATTATAATAAAATAAACATATAATCAATCTTATAATATACTTATATAAAAAGGAGTAACCATATGTATATATGTATGTATCCATAAAGGAATTAAAATAATATTTTACAAATTTAGTTTTTTCGGTTGTCTAACAACTCTTCCTCTTTTCGTAACATAACCTTCTGCTTTATTTTCATTTACATTATTTACATTTTCTTCTACTGATTCTGTTTCCTCATTATTTTCATTATTATCATTTAATATACGATCGGATTCAATTTTATTTTCAGGCGTTTTTCTTATATGTTCTTGGTTTCTCCTAAATGTAGATCCCGTATTGTCTAAAACCCAAAATGATCGTGGCTCTTTACAAATCTTTACAATTTCTCCGGGAATCCAAAAACTTGTTCTTGTCTTCTTAAACATGACTTTATCACCTTCATTTAATGACCTAAACGGTGCTGACTTTTTATTATAGTAGTCTGCACTTTTTTTTAAATTCCATTGCAATTTCTTTTTATATTCTTCGATATTAACTAACTTTGGTTTTAAGTTTTCAAGAGCTGAGGGAATTTTTGTCCGCAACGTCCTAGACATCAGCAACTCTGCTGGACTTGGTAAATTTCCCTTTGGCGTTGTTCTATAATGCAATAACGCAATATAGGGATCAGAGCCACTTTCAATTGACTTAAGCAATAATTTTTTTTATGGTCTGTATTGACCTTTCAGCTAGTCCGTTTGACCTAGGCAAATAGGGACTTGAGGTAATATGATTTATCCCCCAATTTTGACAAAAACATTTAAATTCATTAGAATTAAAAGGAGGACCATTATCAGACATAAAAATACTTGGTATGCCCTGTCTTGCAAATATTGATTTTAATTTTTTCACAACATATGAACTGCTATAACCACTGCTAAGAAGTTCAATTTCAATATACTTTGAATAATAATCTACCACTAGTAGATACATATTATTTCGAAACTCGAATAAATCACAGCCGACCTTGTGCCAAGGTATGTCAACAATTTCATGAGACATCAATTCTGGCCTCGTATTCGAGTTTTGATGCTTAAGGCAAGTTTCACAATTGGACACTATATTGTCAATGTCATTATAAATGTTTGGCCAATACACCGTCTGACGAGCCAAATTTTTACATCTAAGTACTACCATATGACCCTCATGAATATTGTTTAACACAATCCTACGCAAACTATTAGGAATAATTGTTTGATTATTCTTCAAAAGAATACCATCTATAAGAGTAATCTCATCTTTTATTTTGAAATAAGGAGCTATTTCTTTATCAACATACCTCTTTAGTTTAGGCCAGCCATTTTGAACATATTTAGAAATTATTTTAAATGTTTCGTCTTTTTCAGAATGTTCCTTTAAAAGATCCATATTGGTAAATGGAATTTCCCTATAGGACATAATAAAATTGCAATGCATAGATACGTCTACATCCAAATCTTTTAATGCAGTATCGGATATAGGTGCTCTAGATAGGGTGTCGGCAATTTTCAAATCGGTTCCTGGCTTATAAATCACATTAAGCTTATAACACTGCAGCCTTAACATAAACCGTTGAAGTCTAGGGGGAATTTTATAAAGAGGTTTTCCAAATAACGATACTAATGGTTTATGATCTGTTTCCACAGTAACATTTGATCCATAAACGTACTGGTGAAATTTTGTGCAACCGAAAAGTATTGCAAAAAGCTCTTTTTCAATTTGAGCATAGGACTGTTGTGTGTCTGTTAATGAAACAGACGCATATGCAATAGGATGATTTTCCTGAAGGATAGTTGCCCCTAAGGCAAATTTCGACGCATCGACAGATAAAGTTAAATCATTATTTGGGTTAAAGTACGTAAGAACAGGCGCTTTTGTAATTTCGTTCTTTAAATTTATAAACTCTTCCTCATGAACATCAGTCCAATGCCATAAAACATCTTTTTTTAACAATTCTCTTAAATTTTTATTTTTTAAAGAAAGATTTTCAATAAACGGTCCTAGGTAATTTATCATACCTAGAAATCTTTGCAGCTCCTTCATATTATTAGGTTTAGACATTTTCAATATTGACTTTATTCTACCATTATCTGGACTAATACCACACTTATTAAATTTATGTCCAAGAAAAAGAACCTCCTCTTCAAAAAATTTACATTTTGACCTGTTAAATTTAAGACCAACTTCCTTAGATCTTTCCAAAACTTTTTCCAAAGTTTGCTTGTGTTCTTCTATGTTAGAAGAATATATTAAGAAATCATCAATATAAATTATTAAATTAGGAATGTCACCAAATAGTTTTACCATTTGAGCATGAAAAATTTCAGGCGCTGCACTTATGCCAAACGGAAGTCTTAAGAAACGAAACCGTCCAAAAGGTGTATTAAAAGTACACAATTTTGATGACGATTCATCTAAGGGCACCATCCAAAACCCACTACTGGCATCTAATGAGGTAAAATATCTAGACCCCTTCAATTTAGCCTTACAGTCCTCAATACTAGGAAATGGAAAATGAGGCCTTAGTATTGCTTTGTTGAGATGTCTCGGATCCAAACAAACTCTTAAACTTCCATTAGGTTTTGATACCAATACAATTGAACTGACCCATTGAGTTGGCTCACTAATCGGGACAATTACCTTCAACTTAACCATTCTCTGCAGTTCATCTTTCAAACTTTCATAAAGTTTATATGGAAGCTTTCTCGGAGGCTCTACAACAGGCTCAACATCATTCTTTACTAATAAATTGCATTGATTTTGTAAACAGCCAAGACCATTGAACACATCTGAATATTTTTCAACAATATTTATTTTAGAAAGACTATTAACTTTCTTGATTAAGTTCAGAAGTATAGCACTTTCTATACCAATAATATTTTTGCAATTCATTCGAACAATAAAAAAACTAAGTAAATATTTTTTGTTTTTATAATAAACGTTTAAGTCAACAGTTCCTAATATTGGAATTCGTTCGTTACTAAGAGTAAAAATTCGCATCTTGGTATCTTTGACTTTGTTTTTTAGATTTAAAAGATTTGCTGTTTCAGCTGACATTATGTTCGCTTGAGCCCCTGTGTCTATTTGGCATACAATTTTATGTTGCCTCACTGTTACCTCGACAGTCCACTCTTTCTGCAACTTTTGTCCTTTTTCGACTAGTCCAATGAACAAATTCTGATCTTCATTCTGCTCAAACTCTTCCTCGTCTTCGGCACACATTTGCTTCACGTATTTCTTGGAAAGACACATTTTGGCGAAATGATTGAGATGTCCACACTGATGACATTTCACTCCTTCTGCCGGGCATCTATTCTTATGAGTATAACCACACTTTTGGCAAATGATCTTACTGCCATTTCTACTGTTGTTGTTATAGTTACTTGTAGAGTTGTTATAGTTGCTGTTGTTTTTATTATTGTAGTTGTTATTATTGTATCTGTTGCTGCCCAATTTACCACCACCAACACCTTTTTGCCATTCGCCGCCATATTGATTCAGTCGTCCTCCATTTGCATTAACATTTTTCCTCTGTATAATATTTACAGCTCCATCCATAGCCATTCCACTATCTGTTTGCAACAAGTTTGAATTTTCCTTAGCCATTACCATACTCTTTGCTGTTGAAATTGCTTTCTCCAAAGGAATCTTATCTTCAGTCAGCAATCTTTCTCGGATGTTAGCAAACTTTGGAGATAATCCACATATAAAGATGTCTCTAACCAAGTCATTCTGCAAGGATCCAAATTCACAATTTAAGCTGTAGTTTTTCAATTGTGTCACAAACTCATCAATTGACTGGTACTCTTGCTGTTTACATGTGAAAAATCGATGTCTTTCCATGATAATATTAAATTGAGGTGTAAAAAATGTTTCAAAACGTTTTACTAAGTCGGCATATTTTATTTCATCCACATCTACATCAAACGAATTGAAAATGTCCAACGACTGTGTTCCGAGGTAATGTAAGAGTAATGCTACTTTACGTTGATCTCCCTGTGACTCCAAATTGGTTGCTCGTAGAAAAATTTTAAATTGAGTGAACCAGGTTTTCCACTCCTTAGCCATATTTGTCGCCTTCAAATTTATGGGTTGCAAAGTTGTGGCAAATATTTGATTATTATTTGCATTCGATGCACCTGCTACTTCATTCGGCATTTTGACGACAATTTGATTTCAATAATACAACACTTGTAACCCCACACCTGACACCATGTTATTCTTGCTAAATAATTAAAAGACGTGTTTTTCTTCTTAGCTTAGAAATAACAATGTCTTATTTTTTCTAATACATATGTCTGTCTCCTATGACAGCAAGTGACAAGATGTCCATTACCACAGGATGACATATATATTATTTAATAATATTATTACACGTATATATAATAGTACATATACAACACTTCGTATCCTATAAGTACTGGATATATTCTGTCTATTAGTCTAGTGAATGCCAATAGGTCATTTCTGTTACCGTTATATTGAGGGATAATATTAAGATACCTAATTGGATCAAACACGACTTGATTTGGGTTTGCCATTTCTGTAGGGTAGGAATAAGGATAAGGATGAGGATGTATTGATTTTTATAGTACTAAAGGTAGGTATAATGTTTATTAGTTTTGATTTGTTTATTTGTTTTATTACTAGAGGGTTCTGAGCAATATCTTAGGTATAAGTATAAAAATAAAGAATTACATTAAATAATATTCATACCTTGTTAATTTCCTCTTGTGGTTGGCTCTTCCTTCCTGGGGGTTTTGTTTCGTTTCTTCCTCTTTCGGGATGTTTGGTTTTAGGCTATCTTCTTATTTTTTCTTTTGCGTTTTTGTCTTCTTTCTCACACGATTTTGTTCAGAATTGTTTATTGAAAAGTTTTTGTTTCTTATACACACTTATCGTTGAATGGTGTTTTTGGTTTGTATTCAAGCAAGCTTAAATTCGAGCCAGAAGACTGGAAAGTGCTTTGAAAGTGAACTTAGTGCCTTGAGCTTGTTTTCTCAAGTGTAGTTTAAAACTCTTCACTGCAGCTTCCCAGAGACCTCCCATATGAGGCGCTCCAACTGGTATAAATATCCACGATAAACCTTGATAGGAATGAGTCGATTCCACGCGTAAGCGAGAAATCTACAAAAACAATCTAAAATCGGTCTTGAATTTGCGTGAAGCAAAAATACATCCGTAGGCAAATCAGTAGTAGCCTCCAAATGAACGGCTTTCGTTTACAGACGATTCCTTGGAAATTTTGTTTTGCTATCGTGGTACGATGCATGTGAATGTGTGTTGTAGCAGCATCCCTCTTCTCTTCTTTTCTTCTCTTCCCTTTCCTGTATGTGTTTGCATAGTACAAGGGCTTGTAGCTGCAACCTGTTGCAGGTGCAAACGTGTACGATAGACGGCCAGTTCCATGCGAGGTATGATGTACCGAAACTGGAGCAGTTTTGACTGCAAAACCCTGACCAGACGGTTTTTATTTTCCGGTAACACGGGAGATCAGGCTGTGGTTGCCCGAACACGTGTTTTCAATGAGCCTGCGTTGGTTCAAAGTCTCCTGAAGGTAATGCGGGAACTTGGAAAACACTGTTTTTCGTCGATTAGGCTGAGGTGTTTAGGTAGGCCTCGCTCCTAACCGGGAGGAAGCTCACTTCATATCAGTGACTTCAAAGGTACTTTGGCTGAGAGAGGAAGCAAGCCGTGAGGAAATTTTTCCTAGGGAATATGCTTCTTATCTCAAAGGTGCTTCGAATCCTTCCGGGATTAGTCTGAGTTCCCCAAAGGAACTCCCCACGTTCAAAAAACAGCCCCATGTGTGATGGCACACCGTGAGTAAGGCTTTCAAAGCGAGACCCACGCAAAATTTAATAATTGTTGTTCCACATTTTCGCTATAAGATATCGCTGTGATATCTGTAGCTTCGTAGATGTAGATCTTTGCGGTACGGAAATTACACTAAAATAAACAGTATCCAGGGTTTGGAGCTACTAGTATCTAAAAAAGCTAAGGCCTTGGCATCAACTAAGTGTTTTAGATAAATTCCCTGCAGAATAGTCTTCTCGTTGGAAGTCAATTTCTTCAACTTAAATTCGAGTGGCGGCTAAAACGTCGTCCACATACATGCATCTTCGAAAAATATATGCAGCCTTTGAAGTCCTTTTTTAACATCATCAACATGTTTAATAAGTGTTAGGAGCACGGTCATACCGAATGCCACTGTAAGCAACTCAAAATCCTTTACACTTACCTGAAGAGACTATATATAGCGGATCCTCTGTAGGGAAACCTGCGTGGATTTCACCCTAACTTGCCGATGCGTTTCGGTGATATAGGAATTAAATATGAATCTAAAAAGTCGCCGTCTTAAAATGAAGAGGACTAGGTTTAACTATCCAATGACATGAAGCATGTCATTATGGAAAATTCCATTACTGGTTTTATTAGAGTCGTTAAAAACCAAACTCAATTTTGTTGTAGTCTTATTCGGGTTAATTACAGGATAATGCGACAGAAACTGGCATCGATTCGGTAGTGTCCAAAAAGTCGCTGTTTAAAAATGAGGGTATAAGCATGTCGTTAAGACTCCATTACTAATGTTATTATGTTTTACTATGTTTTACCATTATGTTTTACTCGAATTAATTGCAGGATTGCAGTAATTCGTCATAAACCAATTTTAACTGGAATCATCTCACTAGGCATGTCATTAACATTAAACAAAGCAAATTTTCTTGTATCCCGTGGATGAGATACAGGAGAGCTTCTTACATTTTATTCTTAGACTCACTGTAAAACATTGCCGATAACCCCAACGCTTCCGTTCATGACCGAATTTCAATTTAAAGAGGGGTGTTACGACATATCATCCCCCGGAATCTGTGCGCGTCGTTTTTCTATAATTTTCTTCAGAATATTTGTCCAAAGGATAAGGAGATAATATAAGATGGTTGGGACATTCTTCAAGTTCCCAGAGGCGAAGAAACGTTTTGTTCAGCTTTCCAAAAAAAGAGGACCCGTAATGATCGAAGACGATTTTTGCAAATTTTTCGTAATGAATGAGGCCTTAGAAGCCGGCTGTAGTGAAGCTCGGGCGGGATACAAAACACCGTGTACCTTTGGAGTACCTAAGAGAGAGCATTTTATGAAACGCCTGTCTGTTCAAGGAGGTCGTCCGCTTGAGGTGGAAGATAAAAGATTTCTATATTGATAACATACTTTGAAATGGATGTCTCCAGAAGGTGATTTTCCATAGCCCCCATGTGTAGTAAGGAGTAGTGTTTTTAACAAAAGTGATACAATTGTATTGGCTTGTGCAATCTTTCTCAAAATATCCACGAGCAAGGCAGTCTATGCAAAATTTACCTCTCCCTACCGTTGCGTATCTGTCATTTTTAGACATGCGAAAAAAGTGATTCTATTTTGCACACAGCAAAATACTCTGATGAGATAACATTTTCGGAAAACTGACGTTTGATTAGTAGGTCTTCACTCACTTTTTATTTGCTAAGAATTCTAATGTCAAATAGGCATGCTGGAGAAAGGAGTCTAGATTTTTCCAAATGAACAGAGCCTTGGCCATTTGGGAATTGCCAAAAGGCAAACATTTATTTCCCGTTCATCAATCCGCCACAGGATTCCTGCTCAGTAGTCGGAATATCAAAAAGGATCCTCAATTAATCAGAATGCTCATGTTATCATATTTATTCTTCAAGGCATTTCAAGTGAGACCAAAGCTTTGGTTTGTAAACAGGAATTTGTTTACGATATTTCTTGCCTCCCCATTGCGAATCAAGTGACGTAGTCTTTTAATGGCACTTAAACGGTCATTCTTTATATACATTACCGTGAAAGTGTCTCCAAATGCCAGACACGCCAAGAAATCGCCCTCAAAAATGCAAATATGATAAGAAGGTGGACAAAGGTTATGCAGAAAATGCTTATCCTTCTGGAAAGCACCAACATTAGGCACTAGGTTCGAAATTCTCTATCTGGCTGATTGTGCCGATCCGCGGTCTTCAGATGTTGTATTGTATGTCCGCCGGGTGACAAAATCTGCAATACCTTTTTTTCATCAGCGCTAAATAACAAACGTACAACTCAAATGAGACATCATATTTTCTCATAGCAGAGCCAACTTGCTCCCGCATCGGGCTTTGCCTTAATGTGCGCAAGACAATCCTTGTATGTCTGGATGACATTATTCCATATCCTTCATAATTTAGCAAACCAGATTTTAATAGTAAAGACCTATGATATTCTGGCTTAGTCATAAGGAATTTAGCCTTAGATTTTATTAGACATATTATAATCAGTACAATTACCAAACAATAGAATTCTAAGCCGAAACAGAGTGCATGAAGTGATGTTGTTTTCAATCGCAAAAATATTGAAACCTAATCAAAATTTTTGAAAAAATTGCATAAATGTTTTTCTTATGTTTTTCGAAGTTTAAATATAGTTTCCAATCGAAATATACTGGAAACTAATCAGAATTTATATAAAATTTGCAAAATTGGAAACTTCTTCTTCTTTCTTATTTGGTAGTTTGTATCGAATAAATCAAGTCAAGCTAAAGTCACACACAAACACGAAACACACGAATTTTAAAGCAGTCCACAATACTGAATAATTAGTTTGTTACAAAGCAAAAAGAACAATTTAATTACCATTATTTTCGCGTTGTTATGAAAATTTGGATGTTCGATCGCTCTCACTTTATTACAGTTTAGCTTTACACGGTGTTGCAAGGGGCATTTATTTTATTTATTTGATGTTTGCAATTCACATTGACTCACATTCACATTGAAAAACTGTTTATATACACCTTATACAATTATTTTCTTCTTTTTAGGTGGCAACTGGAATATACATCCTTATCTATTACACGCCGCCCGTAGAAAATAATTCCAAGAGCTTCGATCTTCTGCGCTTCTCCTCCAATTCGTCACACCACGGAGTTTCGGTTGTTTTCTTCTATGCCATCCATCGAGTCCGTTGTCGAAAATTTTCCGTGCCGGAGCATTTGGGTCAATCCGCACAACATGACCCAGCCAACGCAATGGCTGGATATTAATGCTTTTGACCACGTCGATGTCGGCATAAAGTTCATATAGCTTACTGTTCATGTGACGCTGATGCTCTCCGTTAACGATGAAGGGTCCATATATTTTGCGGAATATTTGCCGCATTTCCTTTCTGCGCCATATAACAGGGCAGGTAGAACCAACGTCTAGTACAGTCCGATTTTGGTTTGTCGAGAGAGGGCTTTATCATTGAATTGCTTGCTTAGCCCATAGTAACATCTGTTAGCAAACAATACTCTCCTCTATATCTCCATGCTGGCATCGTTTGTTTTGAATTTTCTAAGCAGCTCACGACTTCTGACCTTCGGACAAGTATTTCCTGGTAATGTCATCAGACATCCGTTTGATGGTAGATAAAGAGAAGGCGACTAGTTGAGAAAGCTAAATGGCAATGGCACACCGATCCGTCTTAGGCCAGGAGGTAACTTCTGTTTCTAGGCTGAAACTCAATTCACTAGTCTAGTGGTCATTGGCAGCCCCAACACTAGAATCGGATGCAGTGGCCTGATAAGCCGCTAATCTTAAATTTAAATTATCATGAACATACCGAAGAAAATAATAAAACGTACCCCCAATGTTGACGACCTCGCAAACGCAATAAAGACCATGATCTAAGGATATGCACCTGAAATGTCCGCACTCTTTACAGAGAAAATGCCTCTATCCGACTAGCGGATGTCCTGAATGAATATAAGGCTGACATTACCGCCATCCAGGAGATGCTAACTGTGACCCCTACTATAACTGTCACGCAGAATGGCATGAATTCGGATGTGGATTTGTTGTGGGAAAGAAACTGAGACACATTGTCTCGCGGTTTAACCCTATAAGTGACCGTATAGCCACTATCCGCATCAAAGCAAAATATTTTTTCATGATGTTGATCTGTGCACATGGCCCGACGGAAGAGAAAGACGATGAGTGCCTAGAAGAAGCATATGACCACTGCACTGACCACGACATTAAAATTGTTCTGGGAGATTTTAATGCCAAAGTAGGAAGGAAAGACGTTCTTGGTCTTGGTATCACGGAGGTATGTGTGATTCGTGAAGCTAATATTGACGGATCACCATCTGGTTGCAGCTAAGGTACGCACGAGATTGAGCAGTCACAAAGGAATCTCGACGTCGCTAAGTTGCATACCCCTGAGATAGGAGAAAGCCACAGCCTACTTCACCAAACTCTCACAACTTCTGCAACTAAACGCCCCTGATTCTGATGTTCTTGACGCACAGTAGCAACGTAATGCGCAATCTATGACAACTGCTCCAAAAACCTTACTTGGGTATGTGAAACCGCGTTCAGACAGGCTCTGGTACGGCGAAGAATGTGGCATAGTGTCTGAGGAAAAGGATGCTGCATACAGAGCAACGTTGCAGCCAAATTGTAACGCGTGCAGTTAGCGAGCGCTACAAGGAAAAGAGAAGAGAGGCGCACCAACTCTTTAGGCGGAAGAAGCGGTCGAGAGCTGTTTAAAACTGGTGGCGATGAGCTGATAAACAGACTGCATTAGCTCCTAAATACGGTTTGGCTCGAGGAAAAATGCCCGATGATTGGAGTTTGAGCGTACTGTGTCCTGCGTCAAAAAAGGCGATCCAAGTGTTTGTAAAAACTATCGCGGTATCAGTCTTTTACCCATCGCTTATAAGGTCCTGTCGAGTGTGATATATGAAACACCAAAGCCAAAACAACTGACCAGATATTCATACTACAACAAATTCTGGAGAAGACCCAAGAACAACAGATCGACAAGTACCATCTTTTCGATGGATCGATCGATAGCTATCGAAGGATTCGATATAAATTTATTTTACGAAATATAACTTATGAAGCTGATGATGATGATTATGGTGATGATGATGTTGTTACAGGTCGACGCTGATTTTATGGAAATAATTATTTAAATTATGTACGTTGAAGAACTGATTGCGAAAATGGCAAACTCTTTTTGTTCAAGCGTACTTTTTGTTTCAAGCGTACTCTTTGTTGTCGCTTAAAGTTTCGATTTCTAGTACGCGCACCAACGTGTATGGAAAACATATTTTTATAATGTTAACATTTCCCAAATTGTTCTATTAAATAATTAATATGTATAACTAATCGAATAATTAAACTCAAATTAATTACTGTATCTTTGGCAACGCTTTTTTCAATTTGCGAATTTCGAATCAATAAAAATTCGCAGCCTCTATTATTTTTTCATGTAAAATGGAACAAAAATTGAAGCATTTATTCCATTATATCCTCATTTTTTACTTTGTTTGAACCAAACACCGATCATAAAAGAACTTTTTCATCCGTTAGTTGTAGCATACTTTTGCATCTTTAATTGGGGTAAAAATATTTTCCGGACGAATTATTCTGGATGTAGTATTTTTTAATTGATTTGAAATATGTCACGTTTATTATTAGGCTTGTAATAAAGCGCTATCTGATTTCAATAAATACATCGCCCAAAAACTAGATAGCAGTGTAAGGTTGTATTCAAACTCTGTTGCAAATCGGTTTACATGAGTTGATAATAGATAAATTGAAAGATGCAGAAAAGAAACATTTTTTAACTATCTTAGGCGCAAAATGCAGTAAGGACCACTCCAACCGCTCTTTTTGTCCTCATATTGCACTGGTTAGAAGTCAAAAGCATTATCTCGAGAGAAAAATATATGTTCCTAAAGACAGAATGATACTGTTACTTGTAACTAGTCCTTGGAAGGCATTTTTCTTAGTGGAGTCTGTTGTGATTTAAGCGTATTATTTGTATTTTTAATGCCAACAATTGACGACATTGGTGTTTGATGACCCAAACTAAATCGCAATAAGTGCAACATGAGCCGGTTATTATTCCAGTTGTTTTTGTGTTAATTAATGTGGAGTAATGACTTACTTTTCAATTCACTTTGATTTTGGTTATTCAGAGTAATTGAACTTTGAATGCACAGTCACATTGAGTATTAGCCGACTGAACTTCCGCTTGATCGGCAAGAATGTTTTTTTTGGTTTTCGGCCACTAGTGCCAAATAGTATTAGAGTAGGTTAAGGTTTAATGCAAATAAAGTTGATACACCAAAGGTGATGACGGTCGGAGAGCGAACGCCTGTACATGCAGTAAGAAATGTTCTTTACTTTTTGTTCTTCAGCTATTCGAACTCTATAAGTGCCGTAGAGTGTTGATGCGGTGCGCGACTTTCATTTACTATTGCCTTGAAGGGCTTTTTAAAAAAAACAAACTTGTTTCACAAAATAGAGAACTAAGACTCACTTTTCAAAAACTTCTTTTACATTTTCTTATCGTTATCGGTTTCATTAGCGTACATATAGATTTAATTGGTCAAAAACATTACAATTTTGTTACTATCAAACTGCCAACTTAGCATTATTGTATTCAAAAACACTAAAGTCACTTGAATTATAAAATTGCAAAGTTGTAATTTATCGATGAAAAATTGTATAAAAATTATTTGTGCGACCAGAAATGCAGTTACATTAAATTTCATATATTTTTTATTTATGCTTATGCAACAAGTTTTCTATGAATTTATCAAATTTATCAGGGTTGGTATATGTAACTCGCGTGCTCTCGGTTTTTATTAAAATAAGCAAACGGATATCACCTCAGAGATGATACGCTCCACAACACACAGAGTTGGGTCAAAGGCCAGCGAACACAAAGACTAAGTGATACAGTAGGCTCTTAATGTAGGCACAAGCCATTGAAGCTGATGATGTGGACATTGCATGTGATTCAAAGTTAGATTTTATTAATCATGCATTATGATTTACTTGAAGAAGCTTTGTAGATTTCAAGGACCCTGTTGCGTAAAAGTCCTAACATGTTCCTTTTTTCAGTGATTCGAGACTAATTTAGAGTACTGTTCTTTCATTTAGAGTAATTTTTATGGTATGAAATGCACTCAGGTTGGAAAGAATTAAAAATTTATCTTCAAACTTGCTTCTAAAAATATAAACTGGACTACGGAGAGATTGCATATAAAAGTGTGCGAAATCTCCGTGGTTTGCAATGGCCAGATAAATTATAGGAACATAGAAACAGTTACAAGATATTCAAAATTTTGTGGTATTTCTTCCACTCCTTAACTTTCGTTGCAAAAATTTTCATTTTAATTTAAACTTTCATACAATTTTAATTAACATTTGTTAATTAAAAAAAATTGTACACAGTAGACTGAATAAACAAATACATAAATAAACAAATATAAGATTTTTTTAGACATTTATTTATTTCACTTGGGAGCATGGGGTTTCTACAAGTTCATTTCATCTAATTCTATCATGACATATGTTTTTCATTTTATTGAATGACATGTATGTATATTCGATGCCATCGCTAGAGATCTTCGCCAGATCAGATTGTTAATTTTGCTTTGCATGTTACTGTCTTTTTATCTCAAAATGCAGGTCTTCAAAGTGGCGTTGAAAACTCCAAACAATTTTGTTTTCTTCTTTTTGAAAATTTCGGGTATAAAGGGGATAAAGGGGATGTTATAGCAAACTCTTAAACATGTGTTGTTGTACTTAGCTTTTATGGGGTCTATTACTTTTTCTGGGACTCCTTCCTATCTCAAGCCAGTTCACTACGTCTAACCGAGTCGACGTTTTACTTTTAAATCAATATATACAAGATTAAGAAAAAAACGTGATTCGATAGATTGTTCGAATATTATTCGAAATGTACCGGTTTGATCGGCGCAACTACGGTGGGGTCGAAAACCCAAATACCTGTCGGAGAGCGAACGCTCAATCACCTGCAACCTGTTACCGCAATGATTTTATAAACCGTCTATCTGACGATTCACTTTTTTTGGGGAGTTTTGTAATTTTCCTACTTATCTAATTGTTTCGTAGCCGTTATTGGTGTCAAACTTCCCTCAAATATGGATATAAAATTTCCGCGGCGATCATAGGCGACTTGTTTTTTTTTTCAGCGTTATGATAACGTTTGCGATTTCTTGTATTGTGGGAATGTTATCGTTGATCTTCCCAATTGTTGCCATAGGTAAGCGTTGAGAGTTTCATATTCGACGTTGTCAAGAGAGTTACTAATACTTTCAAAGTGTTGTTTCCATTTACACTTTTGTTGGTCAAAATTTGTTAAGATATTTCCGTTAAAATCCATAACGGCTCTGTACCTGTTGAATGCTTCATCACTTGCCGTTTCCTCAAAATATTTCCGATTATAGGTGCGTGCGGAACCGCCTTTACTATATTATTGTGCGCTGCTTTCAAGTTAGGATCACTGAGTGACTATTGATTTAGATCTGTCCTTTCCTATATCAAATTTCAGGTATTATCTACGAAAATCCACGCTTTCCTCTCCTGTTAACGTATCCAATTTTCTCCTCTGCGATAACTCCAATTTCATTACATGTATCTTCCCATATGTAATGGTTTGTTGGCAACAATTTTTCCCTTATCTTATATCGTTTGTCTTGTTCTCATTAATTAGCTCATGCACATCGAAGCGTTTTCTTATATTCCTTATTCAATTGTAGACGTACTGACGCTATTACCAGTTCGTAATCGCTATGCATATCTGCTCTGCGTTTTGATCTCCATTGATGTCGAGTACAGATATGATCAATTTAGTATCTTGTATTGCTATCTGGTGACTTCCAAGTACATTTATGGAGTATATTATGGAAAGGATAAGGTACACATGATGAGGGTAAAAGCTTGGCACGTTCTCTATTATCATTCCTTGATCCTAATGGGTGGATTTGAGTGGGATGACAACTTCGATACATATGACCTGCTTAATTTTTTTATTTCCTCGGAAATATAAGGAATGTTTAAATCTTTGTGTATGTTATCATTCCTAACATACCACGGGGCACCACAAATTTTGCGCAGTATTCTTGACTGTCTTCTCTGTAGCTTATTTATGTTAAAAGCCGATGCCGTTCCCCACAATTGGATGCCGTATGTCCATATTGGCTTCAATATGGTTTTGTAGATGGTGATTTTATTTTCCAAACTGAGAGTAGACTGGGAGCCAATAAGCCAGTGGAGTTGAGCCATTTTTAATTTCAATTGTATGATTTTTGAGTCAATGTGATTTTTCCAGGTGAGACGTCGGTCAAGGTGAATACCCAAATATTTGACATGGTTATGAACGGGTATGGTACTACCGTGAATAGTGAGGGCTGGGCAATTGTTCTGTCTAAGAGAGAATGTAACGTGTACACTCTTAGTGGCATTTACATTTATCTTCCACTTTTCGAGCCAAGGTTCTAATGTGTGTATATGAGACTGCAGTTGTCCAGAAGCCATTAATGGGCAAGTGCTAGTGCTCATGAATGCAGTGTCATCAGCGAAAGTTGAGGCTTGAATTAGGGAATGAACAGGCATGTCAGAGGTATAGATGGTATATAGTATATTGCCTAGTATACTGCCCTGAGGAACTCCTGCTGAAACTTTTCTTTGAGTTGAAACAGAGTCTTTCAATTTTACTACAAAAGATCGATCCTTCAGATAGCTCTCCAGGAGCTTATGGGTATTTGCCGGTAGAAAAGAGACTATTTTGTGAATAAGGCCTTCATGCCACACTTTATCAAAGGCTTGGGAGATGTCTATAAAGAGAGCTGAGCAATATTTCCGATCTTCGAATGTTTTTCTGATCTGGGTTACTATACGGTGTACTTGTTCTGTCGTTCCATGACCCTTGCGAAACCCAAACTGGTGCGTGGGTATTACATGGTTTGCTTCAATATGGGGGTACAACATTTGGAGAAAGATCTTTTCAAACAGTTTAGATAAAATAGAGAGTAAACTTATGGGTCGATAGGATGTAATTTGTGACAGTTCCTTTCCAGGTTTTGGGATATTGTGGGGGAGTTCTGAGATCATTTCCGCTGTTATTTTATCGTGTCCAGGAGATTTATTCATTTTCAACGAGAGAACATTTTTCTTTAAGAGAGATAGACTTATTTTCATTGGATTTGTGACCATTGAGCTAATGATCGTTGGATTCACACGAGAGATTGTATCATTAGGAGTAAATACTTCTTCCAGATGATCAGCAATTTCTTTCACTTTTTCATCACTACTCCTTGCCCATCCTCCATCTTTCATCCGTATTGGAGACTCCTGTGTTATAGGACGCTGTAGTTGCCTTGTGGCCTTGTACAGGCTATAGTTAGTGTTTTGTGTGGCTCCTAGATGAGATAAGTAGCGGGCTTGGGAAATTTCTTTTTTTTTCATTCAAAGTTGACCTCAGTTTTGACTTGCACTCGTCGAGACGAGCTTTGAGGTAGGGAGATCTGTGCTTTTGCCATCGGCTTCTCGCTTTCCTTTTCTCTTTGATTAGGGGTTCAATATGACATGAGAAGTCATTTTGTGCGGAGTTGCCAAGTTTGCGGCAGTTGTCATTGTGGTAGTGAGGACATTAATGACAGACTGAATTTCATCTGGTGTTTTGAGAGAAAAGTTTTGCCACAGATGAGAGCTTATGTACATCTTGTATCTCAACCAATTTGTATGCCTGTTTGGAAAATGGTAAGAGATTTCCGTGTTCAAGGAATGTTAAATACTGTGAGAATTGTGGGGGAGTGGTCTGATGAGAGGTCGAGGGAAGGAGTAACGATGACGTGTTTGCTTGTTATGCTCTTCATAACTGCAAAATCTATGAGATCGGGGGTTTTATTGAGATCCGTGGGCCAGTATGTTGGATCACCTCCAGACAAAACTTTTAGGCCTGAACTCGATATAGCATTCAGCAATTGCCTGTCCCTGGGGTTGACGAGTCTAGACCCCCAGAAGGTATGTTTAGCATTGTAGTCTCTGGCTGCTATAAACTTGTCACCAAGAGTAGAGAAAAAGTGTGAAAACTGGTCTTCGCTTATAACATATTCGGGAGGACAGTATATTGAAGAAACTATTATGTTTAATCCAGTTAGTGCAACTGAAGTGGCTTGTATGTGATCAGTTTTATATTCGCGTAGAGGGAAGTGCTTTACCTGATCATTAATTATTACAGCTTTATTATGATGCGATCAGTTGTTCGTAGAATTCGTCTTCGGTTGCATTTGTAGCATCTTTCGTTGGTGCTTAACATTGGATGATTGTAAGATATTTCCTTACTGTGTTTTAATCTGGTTTCTTTGCCACTACACAACTCTAAACTTCCATTCAATGAATTAAATTACCCAATCTTACACCGTCGCATTTCGCTAATTCCCAAAATTTCGATGCCATGAAGAGTCACTTAGCGTTCTAACGTTCCATGTTCCTATTTGTGTTCTTTTTTATGTCGTCAACGAGGCGGGTACTATTTCATTTTTAATTTTAGGTAAGCGGGTGATTGATTCGCTGTACCCTGGAAAGGTAGTGGGATTACCACTTTAAAGCCGCCATCGTGGCTTATTTATTGGTTTTCATAATGGCGCCAAGTACTCGTTTTTTTAAATATTTTGCACAAAAGACATCCTTTCCCCCTGCACCCGCTTAGCTGTCCACGACTGCTTATTTGATTCGCTGTTTTCCAATATATCTATTGGGCGTTCCACCATCCACAACCAGTGGACGTGTCTGGTTTAAAGAGTTTTTTTTCTCCAGAACTGGGTACAAAGAGATTTAATTTAAATTGGATGATGCAAGCTGTAACGGAAAGCTTACAAAACAAAACCAAAAATTTTTGTGATTTAAAGTAATGCTTCGAAAGATAATTGAGCCAATTTCCAACTCTTGAGGCACTAATAAATAACGATGTAACGGTGTTATTTGAGCAAAATTAGTTTTAAGCGCTATTAAAAAGGAGAGACACAAATTATTTATATGATTAAAAAAAAGCTTTGTGGGTTTCCTAATGTAGCTGCTTTTATTTGCAAACCTATACTTATGAATTTTTTTCACTAAGTGCCGTTTTCTGTGCACAGGTATGTACAACTTTCTGCAGATACAACATGAACCGTAACAGTAACAATAATTTTCACAGTAGTGTCGTAGTTTCCAATAGGAAAAATTTACAAAGGCTTAACCGTTTTGACCTCTGCCCATCAAAACACAAAATCTTATATAAAAACTGATAAATTTGTGGAACTGTATAATACCAGAATAATCAGGGACCGAAAACTCAGTGAACTGGTATCCAGCGAATGCTGGTTTGAGAAAGTTACCATTTTTTAACAACAGCAACGTTTTTTCTTGCCGGATTGAACAAATAAAAGTTAATCTTAATTTCGTTCAAAAATTGTGTCTCTATTGAAATCCAAATAGTACAAATTTTAAAACATTTTTAAAATTAGAATATTTGACAATTTTCTATATAAAATTAAAAATGTGTGATTTTTAATTCTCAAAATTTTTGAAATGTCTATTCAAATCCGTTAAAAAATGCGAACACTGTAACTTTTCTTATATTCTTGAGGGGAATATACTGATTGTCTCACTAGCACAAACTTCGTTATTTGACATAAAATATTTAAATTCCTCAAACTTTAAGTTGAATTGGGATTACCAATTCAATAGTCAAAATATGATTTCGGACAAATCCGCCATTTTGCATGGGACACGGACACGGTGAGTTTGTCCAGTAACAGCTCCAAGTAAAAATGAAGGAAAAAATACCATTTTCGCGGTCTTTTCAGAAGTTACGATAAAAACAATATTATGGAGTTTAACAGAATTGGTTGGGCGGTACTTGAATGTCTGGCGCTAAATGTTTCATATTTCGAGTCGCCATCTTTTAGATGACTCGTATGTACTAGTTCAAATTATAAACCATTTGTTTACTGTTCTACTGCGTTTGTTTCACTGCGTCACATTTTTTTTGTCCCAACATTTACTGACAAATGAAACAAACACCTAATAATCGATAACAGCGCCAAGCATTATTCAAAAGGCACTATCAGAAAATCTGGCTTTGGTTAATCTTGTATTTTCATTATTATTTCACTCTTATGTACCGTTTAATTCCGCATAAAATTGCGCGGTGCCGATGAAAAGCTTAGCAGTGTTTTTGAAGTTATTGTTAATCTTTAGTGTACTGTGATTTTGTTTATTATTCTGCTGCTAATCGAATTTATTATTCTTGTGTAGGTGACTATTTTGGTATTCCCCAAAATATGCATCCACCATTTGCCAAAATAATCAATTTCTCAAGTTTTTGAATAATAAATTCTATTAGCAATAATACATAATTACTTATTTAGGTGACGACTGGAATATACATACTTATTTATTATATGCCACACGTAGAAAATAATTCCAAGCACTTCGGTATTTTGCGCTTCTTCTCCAATTCGTCACACTAAGTTTCGATACTATTTCAAAAGCCCGGTCCTCCCAAAGGAGTCGTGGTCGCTTTTTTCTGCGCCGCCCATCGAAGTCGTTATCGGAAACTGTTCGGGCTTTAGCACTACATAACCCAGACAACTTAATCGCTGTATACTGACGCGCTTGATCACGTCGATATCATTGTTCATGCGACACCGCTGCTCTCCGTTAACGATAATGAGTCCATATATTTTGCGGAGTACTTTCCTCTCGAAGACTGCCAGTACTGATTCATCTGCTAGCCTGCTTAGGCTGTAGTAACATTTGTTAGGAAACAATATTCTATTCTTAACCTCTATGCTGACATCATTGGGGTTGCTTACAGCGGAACCGAGGTAGATGATATCATATACAGCTTCAAAGTTACAGTTGTCAACGTCCACGCAGCATCACCAAGAGATAATAATAGTTAGGCTTTATCTCAGTAACAGATGTTAGCTAAGATTCTCAACTAGTTGCTTCCTCACATTAGCTACGATCAGAAGGATGTCTGATGGCATTAGTAGGGAATGCTTGCCCGAAGTTAGAAAGTCGTGAGCTGCTTGGGGCATTTTACAAAAAGTAAATAACTGCCGTAAATCTCTATGAAACTTTATAAAACTTGGCATAGCTTAACATTTTGCTAGCTTCTGGTATCTATTATACAAATTGATCGATTTTACCAAGTTCAGTCATTCGCTTATAACTCCCAACTTGTAGACTGCAGTAACCTAAATGTTTGTCCAGTGTATAGCTTTATACCTACAAGTATTATGGCAGATATATACAATGAAATATTTGTGCACCAAAGTCTTAATGTTATACGTATTAAGAGTCTCATTTCAAATAATCTAATGAAGGTCTGAGGAAGTTTTTACTGTGAAAAGTCCATTAATTAGCCGTCAATAAATATTTAAACGTTCTTGAGCAATTTAGTCATTGTTACATTTTTGTTTTTTGTATGTGATGTATGCTTTGTAAATATAAGTATAAATGTAATGTTTCAAATCCTTTCGTGATCTGACAACCCTGTATATAGCTAGGTACCACGATTTTTTCATACTGTTTGATTGTGAAAAAATTTCACGGCATTGTTTTTAAAGCATTTATCATCAACTCGGTATGGTTATCCATTTTCGGATACAAAAGTAAAAAATAAATAAAACATAAATAAGGCTATGATTTTAATACAACTTTTATTTCATTATAATACTTGGACCTTTCCATTATGTACGAAATACAATGTCATTTAAATGACCGCCTCTGGTTTGGTTGCAGCTGCGGATCCTTTTGGGATAGTTTTCGACCACTTGACGAATGTTGGTTTTCAAATGCTCCAACGTTTGGACATTGCAAATCTATTGGTTTTGATTCGATAGAAATTATAAGTCCGGTTGGCTTCGATATTACTTGGCAAGTGTCGTTTTTATTTTATAAAAATTGCAATTCAATTTACAACAATAAAATTACCAAAGCGTTTTGACGTTAACAATTATGAAAAGGCTTAACTGACATTACATTAGAAATTCAACATGCCAGAGAGGACAGGTACAATACGAAAAATTCAAAATTCAAAACTCAAATTAACAAAAAACAGGAAACAGCCCAAACATTCCAGCCCCATTGAAGACATCAATGGGTTCAATCAGCTTCGTCAGCTTCATTGACAGGAAGCAATGCGAGTTTGTGTATCGGCCGCTTATAAACTCCTTTTGGGGTTCTTACTTCCGCTACCCTGATTTGTCCTTCGCTCCGTCGAATTACGGCTTGAACTCGCCCCGTCATCAACTCCACGATTTAGCCGACGGCGGGGTCTGGCTCTTCTATTTCCCACTTGATGCGAGCCTGAAGGCTGAGGACGTAATCTTTCGCCCAAGATCTTCAGAACCTCTGCCTAAGCGAGCAAAAAAGCGCTCTGGAAGCCACTCTTGCCGCTGCGCTCGAAGGCCCTCGCCGATTAGCAGATGCCCCGGCACCAGTGCTTCACCGTCTTTGGAATCGCTGCTGAGCGGCGCTATCGATCTGGAGTTCAGCACTGCCTCCACTTCCACGAGCACCGTCCCTGGCTTCTCCGTCGACTGGCCCCGACGAAATTCGTCGCGTTGTCGTAATATATCATGCTGGGGTACCCTCTGCGGCCGGCGAACCTTTTGAGACATAAAATAAAGGCATTAGTGGACAAGTCAGATACCAATTCTAAATGAACGGCCTTGGAAGCGAAAGAAACAAAGACCGCTATATACATTTTTACAGGTGGACGACCGCGAATCTTCAGTGTAACATTCACCCTGTCAGCAGGCAAATTTCCTATAATCTGTTCATTAGCTTAGGCTTATAATGGAACAATGAAGACACTTTCGGACTATTCTGCTACATTCTTTCTTGGCGTTAATCAGCCATATTTGCTGACGAAGAAGACCAATGAGAACTTTTGCACCCGCGTGACAATTCTCTAAATGTATATGTCTGACATAAATAGTCACGAAATGTGTATTTTTGGGCATCAGTATGGGAATTTTTCCATCATACGATATCGGTGCATTATACAAACGACCGCCTACCCTTATCAGTGAAACATTTTGGATTTTTGAATCTATAAACTGATTTAATCTCTGTAAGTTGGAGGGAAGAACTTGAGCTTTAGCGGCTTCTTAAACTCTTCTTCTTACAGAGACCTCTGCACAACTTCAGAAATTTTTAGAAATGAAAACTTCATTTCCTTCGCAGTGGGAATTTCATTTTTGTTGCAGAATCATCTTTTCTACAACAATTTATAAAGCGCATAACATACGCGAAAACACGAAGCAATTTCGTGTATGACGAGTGTTGAATCACTAAGTCCAATATTGAATTCGACTCCTTCACTAAGGAAAAAAAACATTCAATTTCCGTTTTTCCAATGCCATTTGCTCATTTGTTAAATTTAGTTTGTTTTTGGACCATTTACTACAATCTTCGTAAAGAAATGTAGGGCCACCGAACCACATTATCAAATCATTGGCATTACATCCTCTTATGACAATATCCGGCGGGTTCTCCTTTAACGGGGCGTGTCGCCAAGAAACGCCTTGGGGCAACTCCTGGATATCTGCTACTCAATTTGACACGAAGATAGCGAGTGTCGATGCATGTGTTCGGATCCTGTGAAGAGTGATTTCCAAATCAGATCAGAAGGCCACATTCTCAACTTCATACATTGACCACAATGTATGTAGCCAGTAAATGCGCCGCACAAAGTTCAAAGCTTGGGAGCGATCTAGATTTGACAGGAGCGACTCTAGATTTGGCCATGAATAAACGGCAATAAGTTTTATTTAAAACTCTGCTCCTCACATAAATGCAGCAACCATAGGCTCTGCTGGACGCGTCGGAGAAACCATGAAACTGGCACGATGACGTAGAAAAAGTCATAACGTGTCTCGGATCCAAATGTCTGGCAGAAACGGGCAAAATATTTCTCTTCGTGCCCGTCAGATGCAAAAACGAAAGTTCTAACTCTAACATGAAAGTGTCGTTCTTAGAAAACAAAATGTTCCTAGAGGCTTAGTTGCACCATCACTCATTTTTATCGTTTTATTCGATTCTGATTCACTGGATCTTGAATTCGAAAACCATTTCGAAAGATTAAATCCTGCCGATTAAAGAATTTTCGTTACTTCAGACCTTGTCGTCTCTAATTCTTCTAACGTATCTGCTCCAGTTAGCAGATCATCGGCATAAAAACCTTTACGAACTATCTCCGCTCCTGTTGGATAAATTTCCACTTTTAAGGAAATTTTAAATAGGACAGGCATCTAATTGCCAAGAATGGAGCTGAAGAAGTTCCGTAGGTCACCGTATTGAGTTTATAAATTTCCAAATTATTTGACGGAATTTCACGCCATAAAATTAATTGCAAAATTTCTATCGGCCTCGTCAATTAGAACTTGACGGTACATCTTTTCGATATCAGCCGTAACGACGTACTTATGCTTAGGAAAACTCAGTAAAATTTTGAAAAGTTCATCTTGGACTGTTGGCCCAATCATCAATAGATCGTTCAAAGAGAGATGCGTCGAAGATTTGCTGGAGGCATCAAAGACTATACGGAGTCTTGTAGAAGAACTCTGCGGTCTCAAAACGCACTGATGTGGTATGAAATAGTGAGGAAATTCTTTTATGTTCTCAATAATTAGTGTCATATGACCCAAATTAACGTACTCTTTGTACATCTCCCTAGTAGCGACATCTTTCGATAGCCGTCGTTCTAGAGACAAAAACCGTCTCTGGGCTGTGTCGAAAGAGAGCGCCAATGATTTTGGGTCTCCTTTAAGGTGGGCCACGTTGAATCTTCCGTTTTGAATGCTCTGAATGGAATTAAGGAACAATTTCTCACATTCTTGATGCTCTATTGAAGGCAAACTCGGTTCTCTTGTGATTTCCTCTAGCTCCCAGGATCTTTGAACAATGGACTCCAAGGCAGTGTCATCTGATAAAGAATTCAAGTGACATGAAACAGATCCATTGGCGATCGACTGGTTATGCTTTCCAGAAACAATTCAGCCTAGCAAAGTCTTCTAAAGAACAGAGGACCATGATCTCTTTTTGTTTGGCCAACGCATAATAGCTCAAAGAATAACTCAGCACCGATAAAAATGACAATCTTCTGTGGCACATAGATGTATGGATCAGCTAAATCAATATTATTTGCCAAATTCCAACCTGTAGTCGCAATGACCCGATCAAGCTGATACCTGGAGATCGATCGAACAATCCAAAAGTCGGATGAAAATTCATGGGCGTTCATTCGAGATCTCGCAGAAGCTTGAAGTTTATACTTCGAGGAAGAATTTGTTTTGCCAATGCCATTAGACTGAGATTTCTTTCTTCTCTCTTCAGTTGCAAGCGCTGAGCAAGTTCCTCGGTTGCAAAATTCACTTCACAATAATGCTCTCGCATAAACATGTTATCCAAATTTATCTCTGATTTTAATTACCGCAGTGGCTAAAATAACGTTGTCTTCATTAGACGACTAAAAGTAGACAAATGCCCTTGAATTTGAGGACTTATCTGGATTAGAACTTGTTGAATTAGAGCTCAGCGTTTCGGTCGTATACATATGCAATAAAGAATGGTGCGAACGAATGCATACGCGCCACTTTGAAGCTTTGAAACTTGATAGCGTATGTACTTTTCTCAAGCAATTTATACAAGCTGGAACAGATTTAATAACGTCTGCTGAACGGAAATAGCAGCGAAAGAAGGGCACGCAGAAGCATAGAGTTGAACCGATCTGCGAAAAATTCATTTATTTGTTTGTCCCTGCTGCGAATTAGTCTGACACGAGAATGATTTAGCATTCTTTTTAGAATTGTCAGACTTCCTGTTCGGCTTTGAACAAGAAGCTTCTTCAGCTGAAATGTGCTGATATCTTCTGTTCAATGCCGTTTCATAGCCACTCCACAAGGGTAACTTCTCATAATCGAGCTGTTCTCTCCAATTAGTGCGTATGACTTGTCAACTTTTGACGTGACAAGATCACCAATTGATAAAAGTGGGTCATAAATTGCCGAAACGGTATCTATAATGCTCCTTAAGGCGAAGGTTTGGACATTTCTGGCAGCTCAAATAATTTGGTGATATTATCAAAAAATATCAAACATGGTTTATCATAAACCCTTTTTAAGCTGGCCAAAGCCTTGGCATAATTTTGCTCCGTAATTTGATACGCTTTTACTGTACCTTCCTTTTACTGCTTCGCCAGAGACGCATGCAATCAAATGTTTGAATTTTTCGATGTCGGTCAATGTTGGATCATTGTCCACTAAACTCTCGAATAGGCTCATGAAATGTTTGTATTCGGCGTATCTGTCGCTGCATTTTAGTAGCTTCATGCTAGGAAGTCTACTATGATGAGCTGGACAATTAAAAGTTGAAGTTCTGCGAGCATTATTTCCCAATTTTGTGATTAGAAGACTTTTGGTAGAAACGCACAAGTCTAACTCAGCTCTGCTACTATTCGAGGGGTCTAAAATATTAATTTCAGATTGAAAAACCATTACCTGTTCAATATACGAATTGAGTATATCCAGGCGACATTCCAACTCGATAGGATTTGTCGAAATCGTTCTTTCCTTTATTGACCGTTTTATGCGATTTGTATTGGCCACAACCGTATCCTTTTGTTGCGTTGCAACTGCTACAGTCTGGGCCTATGGGGGACGCTTGATGTCTACGACCACCAGGCATTTTGATTGAAATTTTAATTTCAGAAAAAAACACATCGAAATTTTAAATCACTTTTCAGAAAATGAAAACGTTTAAAATTGTTTTATTAAGGATTGCGGTTGTATTTCTTGAATAGAAATTTGTTGTACGCCGTCGGAGCTAAATACGCCCAACGAATTCAATATAAAAAATTTGAACTTTTTTAAAAAAGTCAAATAAATATTTTGTGTAAAAATTTTATAATTTTCTCTTCTTTAATTAGCACGAACTTCGAAAAATTGATAATTAAAACAAACACTTTAACCGTTTGATGTGAGTACCCTTACTGTGTGTTCAGAGTTTGAATGATGTTAATTAACAAAAAACATAAACAAACAAGCCAGATTTGTTGATCACAATATTTGTGGAAGATAATCACTGACATTTGTTTGTAGAACACTTTTGGATAAGCAAAACAATCACACACGGAGAAGCAAAGGAAAATTGAGAAGGTACGAAAAAATTTATTTAGTCAAAAATTAATAATTTTTATCTCTTTGCTTCTAATTTTAGGGGTTGAAATTGATTTCGCTAGTAACGCCACGGACCGGAGAGCAAATTAATGTGTATAAGATTAACGAAATAGTGCGAGTGTTAACGAACAAAATATTTTTAAAACTTCTACATATATGTATATACCCACAATAAATTTAAATGAATAATACACTGTTGTTTCACTTCACCGGTCACTTTTTTGTATATATACATGCATATGTATGTATGCCACAGCAGAAAGAGCGAATCAATTTATCAATTTTAGTTAATTAAATGTTAACAAATTCTTACACAGAGTTATTGGCACTTGAATACCTGGCAGTTATTGTTGTTGCTGTTGTTGTCGTCATCGTTGGTTCCACCTTCCTGTCTTTTCTGTTGGCACACAAGGCAATTGTAGCAAGAAATCTAATAGAGTTGTTCTAGGCAGCAATCAACTACGAATTCGATTCGATAGAAATTACAAGTCCGGTTGGCTTCGATATTATTTGGCAAGTGCCGTTTTTATTTTATAAAAATGGCAATTCAATTATTCGTTAACAATTAAGAAAAAGGCTCAACTGACATTGCATTAGAAACTCAACATGTCAGAGAGGACAACAACAATTGTCAGGTTTAACGTGGGTCTCGCTTTGATAGCCTTACGGTGTGCCACCACACATGGGACTGTTCTTGAACATGTTTGCGACAGCCAGCGCCCCTTTGGGGAACTCAAACTAATCCCGGAAGGATTAGTCGAAGCTCCTTAGAGATAGGAAACTAGTCCCCTTAGAAAATTTTCCTCAGAGCATGCTTCCTCTCTCTGTCAAAGTACCATTGAAGTCACCGGTATGAAGTAAACTTCCCCCGGTTAGGAGTGAGGCCTATCTAGACACCTCGGATAGACGAAGAACAGTGTTTCCCAAGTTCTCACATTACCTTCAGGAAATCCTGAAGCAATGCAAGATCCGTAGAAACACATGTTCGGGCAACCACAGCCAGCACGATGCTCCCACAAGGGGTCCTACGCCACGACCAGGCAAGAACAAAAAGTTCCTGGGGCCCCTGGTCTCCCGTGCTACCAGAAAATGAAAACCCTCTGGTCAAGGTTTCGCAGCAAAAAACTGCTTCAGTTTCGCTACATCACACCTCGCATGGAACTGGTCGTCCACCGTAGCCGTCTGCACAAAGCGCTGACATGCACTTGCAACAATTTGCAGCTACATGCCTTCCGGCAATGCAAACGCCTACAAAAGAGGAAAAGAAAAAGAAAAGAAGAAGAAAAGATAAGAGAGATAAAAGAGTACAGAGTACAAGCTGCTCCAACACACAACCACATGCATTGCACATTGCGCAACACACATGACAGTGTATCTTCACAGCAGAGCCCCCAATCCCTGACACCAATTCACCCACAAAGCCAACCCCTAACGCTCCCTTCTAGCCCGGCGCCTTGCAAACAACCTGCCTGCAAAGTGACGAGCTCCACCCAGTCTATCTCTTGACGATATCATGTCCGTCACGTCCCAACTATCCCCAACCCTTACAATCCCTAATGCATCCAAATTCCTAATGTCATCAGTCACAAGCACTACTGTCAGCCAGACCTCTTTTGTGCAGAAATTCGTTCAACGAACCATGCCCCGTCAATATGAAACCCAGACTCAGGATTCCCATTGACGAAACAAACATCCCGCACAAAAGCGTACGTGGCTCTACCCTTGTGTGACTGATCCCATCTGGCTTGCCATCTGGTTGTCACACACTCCCCCAAAACTGCCTTGCGTTCTGCCCTACTCAGATTTTCAATGGCCTGTACATCCCTCACCAGGTCTATACCAGCCACAGAGTATCCTCTCTTCACCCGGAAGTCTACTGCTCGACGCAGAACCTCCAAGTCAAGAGGGACAGCTCCCATCAAAACCTGCAGAGCATCCGTGGAAACCGTTCTACATACAGGCATGTAAGCAAGCAAAATCACCCGCTGGCATGACTGTATCAAACGATATCCTGCAGAGGTCGTGACTGCCTCGTACCACACCGACGACCCATATGTTGCACAGGCAACAAATAAGCCGCGGTAGACTATACGAGCAACATAATTAATAGTAATAGTTCTTCCATTCTTCATGGCTTTAGTTTACCAATTTTATTTTTTGGTATCGACTTCTGCAGTTTAAAATATTTCTGAAGACTTTTACATTTTAAAATATTTTTGGGCAGCAAGAATGATGTTCGAGGATTTTTCTTATGCTCAGACAATATACTTCTCTTCCAGAGAGGAGACAAACATAATTGCATCTGTAACTTTTGTGTCATTTGTATTTACTTTTCTGTTTGCAAGTACTTTAACCGGATGTGATTTTATCTGGAATAAGGCGTCTTGTAGTATAATCCATCAAGTCCTGCAGTTTTACCGTTATAAATCCAGGACACAGCTTCGTAAGATATAAAATTTTTTCGAGGTGTGCTTTGTATGTAAAGCATTTCTTGGCGTTGGATGCTCCCTTTTATTCCGTACAGTCCCATTGGGCTTGCGATCGCCACTACTTTTACGATGTCCATGTTTTTGGTCTTTCGCATACATATTTAATGGACATCAATCACGAGAGATCTGCCATAAATATAACTTTTGGTAGCATCCTAAAGCTTTCGTTTTCTTATGAACGATGGATGTACAGGCTTTTTTAAGTTTTCAAATGTTGTGAATTCATTTAGCAAGGCTGAATTAATTTTCATGCGGTTTCCCTTCATTTTCTGGTAAAACGTTTGTTTCTCTCCTAACAGATAATTTATATACACTTTTATCTTCCGAGCTTCGGAATAATTTGATATGTGCTCCAATAGGAATAAAAAGATGCAGGCTTTGTGTTAAAGAAAATCCGCTAATCCCTTAAACACAAGTAATTTTTTATGGTTCCTTCGCCCAACGGAATGATGGATGGATATAAGCCCATAATGCAGCATTAGAAATGCTAATCTTATAACCAGACGTATTTCATGAGTTTTTAAGTCGATTGACACGATATCCGTCGTTAATATTTATAAAACTTCATAAAACCTGGTATCGCCAAATATTTTGGCAGATCGTGGCCGGGGATTGTAAATCAGAACCCATCTTGGTACCTCCACCGGTTTCCGAAATTTAATGTGTTTTCTGTAACCCTAGCTGAGCAAAATTAAAACAAAAAGGGACAGATTATATTGGGCTCGTATTGATCAATTATTCCAAATTTCATCGTTTCTCTGCAATCTCTGATAAGCTGAAATAAACTAGTTTTTGTAAGTCAGTTCCTTCTTACTTAATCCCTTAAACGTGTTTTATTACTTCACGCTTTTGTAACTAATAAAGGTGATTTTAATAACATGTACTTGTAGCACGTTTTTTTATTGTTGCAGTTTTATTATTTTAGCATGTAAATGGGCAAGATAAGGTAGTCAATTTTAACTGAATACGATGAAGTGTTAAGTGTGTTATTTTATGTTATAAAATTTCCTCTATCAACCCGTTTTTAAGTAAGATGCACATTTATATGAATAATAAAATTATAATACTGCAGATAAAAACAATATTGAACTTTGACAGAATTTCCCTGTGGGTCTAACACTATTTTAAATGCTTTTTAAATTTTGAAAATGTCTATTATTTCAGAAGTTGCGCTCTTTTCAACGAAAAATGTTGAAAAAACAAACAATCGAACAAACCTGTTTTATTGGAAATAACCATACTTTCCAAACGACACCAGAGTTTTCGTGAAAAGTACAGTTTTTGTGTGTAATTTGATTCTTTTACTGCAGAATGAAAAATTCGTACTTTCTAGCGGCTTTGCCATTTCTAATTTGTGTTCGATTTAAAAATATTTGTTAATTTCTAATCTGTAAGGAATTGTCTATCCGATGCCATTTTATACATATTATACATATGTACATTTTATCAAATGATTCTGTCAAATTTTCGGTTTGTTCTATGAGAGTTATGAAAGCACTGTATCATTACCAATTTCTAACATAATATTAAATAGTCCTTGAAGTTCTTTATTATTTTTATTATTATTTATTTCTTCATTAATCATTTTATTGTTTTTTTCTTTGCTTTCACTTTTTTATTTTTATTCGTTTTAGACCTAACGAATACTCGAAAATAATGGTGAAAAGTAAGCTAGTGCATACAAGTTTTTTCTGAAGGCAGGTGAATTTAAACGTTGCATTAATTCAAAAATAGAAAAAATAAAAATTCACAGTATTTTTCGCTGGTGATAATTTTCTTGATCGATGCTGTGTACATCATTATACTATGCATATGTAAAGTAAATATCACCCCAAAATGTCCAGCTTTTTATTGAACTTTTACCAATACACCAACCAACAATAAGAATGAAGAATTGGATTTCACCACAAATTCCTTTTTTTTTCCTCATGGCTTTTTGGCATTAGATCATAAATTACCTCGAAAAGAGGTATTGTAAATAACCCTTCTCGGTACCTCCATGCAAATTGACCGATTCCCAACATTTAATGTGTTTTCCGTAGCTCTTGCTGGTCAAAATTATAATAAAAACTAGTACAAAAGGACAAATTGCTATGCAACCAGAACGTTTAGCGACCAAGAGAAAATTATTTTGCTACTGAGAAGGAGCTTTTGGCTATCGTGTGTGCAACAAACTATCTTCGTCCATACTTATATGGTGTTAAATTTGAGATTCTCTCAGATCTCGGATTTGTAAGCAAAATCACCAATGATACTCTGGAAATCTACCATTTGACGTACTCTAACCATCCTTTACATCATAGTAATAATGATGAATTGGGAATAAATCATTCTCCGGCAGAAGGGGAAATAGATCACATTGTACTTTTAGATAACGTAGTTAATAAGTTCAAAATACAAATCGTACTAACGGACAATACAATTCGAGAAGTTTGTACCGTACGTGGCAATAAGGCAATAATTGACTTATTTCAAGGGAACAGTAGGGTTGCTTTTGTTCGATGTGATTTAAAATTACGAGGGATTAAAAAGGAATATATATTTTTCAAACCATAAGTTCTTGATCCAAAAGTACGTAAATAACTGTGATGTATGTAACAGGCACAAGTTCGATCGTAATCATGTAAAAATCATATTTAGTAGAACAGAAAGTCCCACTGGCAAATTGTTCATGTGGATATTTGAACTAACCGAAATCGAATTTTTTAATATTTATAGACGGGTTCTCGGCTACAGTTTACTACTTGAATGACAGTACGAACCCAATAATAATTGAAATGTTAATGGTGAATAAACTCGATCGATAATGAGTTTTAAAGTGTCAATATTAAGAAGAAAACTTTAAGTATAAAAGAGAGGGCTAGCAATATAAAAGCAAGGACTAGTTGTAGTCATAGAATATCACAACAGTAGCTTCCATTCTTTTACAAAGAAGAGACCACTTAGTATTGAGTACGGTTTATTTGATAAACATAAACGTATACAAAAGAATTACGTTGAATAAAAAACAATCTATAAATAAAAGGAATATTATTTACACAGATGAATATAAGGAGCTCTATATTAAAAAATAGAAATCATAAAGACACAAAGAAGAGATCAAATATAGATTAAGTCATTTACAAAATGTTCATAGTTCTAATATAAAATAAAAAAAAAAAAGAAAATCCGATGAATATATTAATAGTATAATAAAATAATTAATTGCAAAAGTATTAATATGTAACTTTGGAATAATATGTAATTAATTAACTTTAAACATATCTGTAAAATGTAAGAAGTCTATTGTAAGAATGAATTTTATATACAATATGTATATCTTTATTATACTAATAAGGTAGAAGTTATGATAGCTTTGTATCATCATCAATAAATAGCGTAATATTAAATAGTATTCATTTATTTCTTCTTCTTATTTTTCCTTTACTTTCGCTTATTTGTTTACATTTTTTTTAAACTTAGCGAACATTCGAAATAACGGTAACACGCAAATTATAACGTATACTTTTTTTGAAGTCAGTTGAAATTAAACGTTTGAAATTTCTAGTTGTATTTTCCCAAAGATAGTAAAAATAACAATTATTTAAATTAATTCAGTTTGTGTACACCACAAAAGGATAGCGGTAGCGATCGGTGTTAATCGATTGCCTTTGATGTGAACGGCATATGTTTCTAATAGAAAGGCGCTATGTACTATAACACAGTACAACAGCCAATCTGGGGGGTGAGAAATTCCAAGTCAGGGTGATGGTACTAGGTCAGTATAGTAAAATCCTCAAAGGGTTTCGCGTTCGTATGTGTCAGTTTTTTTTATGACCTTTTACATTTTTTCCTTATCTTGATGTTTTTTCGCTTAGTTGTAAAACTTTGGCAAAAACGTAGTTTGACATAACTCGAGAACGACTAGTTCGATTTTGCTGAAACAAATTGAGAAAAATTAAGAATTACATTTCCTTTAATCCATTCATATACTGTTTCTCAAATCAACATTTTTGCAATTATAAATAAATTTATGAAGAAAATTTTGTCAAAAAAAATTTTTTTTTTAATCATATAAATCCCAAACGGAAAAAAGTGTCAAGTCTTATAACTTTTACGTAAGGCCACATAACCTATAAACAAA